>VZTO01027677.1:14116-55206 GCA_013400615.1 Syrrhaptes paradoxus
GGTATAAGCTGAAAGAGGGTAAATTTAGACTAGACATTAGGAAGAAATTTTTCACTGTGAGGGTGATTAGACACTGGAACAGGTTGCCCAGAGAAGCTGTGGATGTCCCATCCCTGGAGATGTTCAAGGCCAGGCTGGATGAGGCTTTGAGCAACCTGGGCTAGTGGAGGGTGTCCCTGCCCGTGGCAGGGGGGTTGGAACTTGATGATCTTTAAGGTCCTTTCCAACCCAAACCATTCTATGATCTATGATCTAACTAAGAGTTTCACTATTTTATTCACCTGTTCAACTGTTTTCAGGTTTTTTTGGTGATATTCTCACATTCATTGACGAATTGTTGACCAATTCAAATACTTGATTTCACTTTACCATTTAGTTTTAACATTGTGAGTCTGAAAAATTTGCCAAATGAACTAATTAATTCAGATTAAATCATCATTCTTGAAGTGCCCCATATTGGGGCAAATTTACAAAACAATGAGCAAAGACTAGCCAGAGCTTCTTTAAGCATGACCACCTTAAAAATGAAGTGCTGATAATTTCTTATGTCTCAGCCCCTTACGTGCAGGTACCTTTCAATAGAGTGGAGTGAGAGGAAAGAAATTAATTACTTCTTTTTTTTTTTTTTTTTNTTTTTCTTCAACAGGATGCAATTCTGCATTGTGTCAAATTTCCAAACACAACTTTTTGCCGTAGACCTCAACTAAATCAACCCTTTCAGTTTGAGAGGGGGGCACAACAAGTGTCAGTATTTCTGTATAAGATGTGGGAAGATGAAAAAAAAAAAAAAACACATAAGCCATTACTTTAAAAGCAAAACCTTCTTCAGAAGCAGTCTTTACTCAGAGTAGGGAAAGGAAGAGCCTTATCTTAGTCAATGTTTTGTCTACAAGATGAATTCAGAGTGCCTCTATGGCCCAAAACAAGAGTCCTGTATACTCCCACTCTGTTAACGAGTGTTTAGATGAAGCCATACTTCAAAGACAGGAAGGGAACACAGAGATCAACCATTTCTTTTTTTTCAATGAGATAAATGATTTTTCAGGAAAACACTGAAGTGCTAAACACAGAATTATTGTCAAGGGAATTATAATTACAGATTTTTAAGTGGGATGATGAATATTGTATGATATACAAATTATGGGATAAAAAGATATAACTACAGGAATTGTAGCTTTCACTGAATCAGCTCACATTTTTTTCCCCTTGTTTATACTTCACTTAAAAACTCTATGCCATACATTTACTAAAGTATTAAAAGGTCTGACAAGCAAATATGTGAACTAAAATAAATCATATGGGGAAAGAGATAGAGTGAATTACTTATTTTGCTCTGGTGAACTGACTGTGTAAGTTAAAAAAAAAAGGTACACATAAGTCAGAAAAATTCTTTGTCACACTGTAAATGCATATCATGTTGTCTTGCCTTTCAAGAGAAACGTGAAACTCTCTACAGCCATTTCACATGAAATATAGTGACACTGGGTTATTTAGCTTTTGAGATATTTCATCAGCAAGAAAGGTTTTTTGAGACAGAGGGACAGAATAACCAACCGAATTCATTCACATTTACTACTTGCTTTGTTGCACACATAAATCACAGATTCAAAGAGAAAATGAAGTTCAGGCCAACTTTTTCTCTCAGCTTTAAGCACACAGTCCTCAGCCTAACACCTTTCAAAAGGCAATGAAAAACTTAAAGTTTAGCCATCGTTCCTTTGTGCGAGTCTTAATTCTTTCCAAACACCCATATGTCTTAGTGTTTCAAAACAAGAAAATGTATTTGTTACACCGTACTTTTGTACTTAGGAAGAAGGAACAGTTTCCCTTTTTGTAAGTGTACCCTCACTTCCTTTTAAAGGTCCCATTTTTATTAGGCTGTGGCAGCAACAAAGTAAATTGTAAACATTTATCATCTCAGCATTGCATTTATTGATTTTCTCAGAGTACTTTGGGTATGTAGTGATACATGTTAGGACCAATGAAAAATGAAAGGTTATAACCGTTCACTGACTCTGGATCATCCCCCACGAGAGCAAGAAAACTTGGTTATAAAGTGCCCAAGTTGGGTATTACCCATTTATTGTGTTTTAAATGCACTCTTTGAACCTTAAATAATGCTGAGGGACAATTTCATCTCCTGGTATAGTCCCACTGAAGTGAGTGGAATTGCACCAACAATTCATTTTGTCTCTGTGCTCCTGCATTTCTGCCTGTACTTCGCACAGTTGATTGTTAGACTTCCTTCAGTATCTATGAAATATGTTGGCATCATAATCCAAATCATAGAGTATATAAGCAAAAAACCTCTCGAAAACCATATAAATAAGAATTCAGCCATCTTTTCCAGCTGTGAAGGGAAAGTAAACTCTATCTATCACCTTAAGGCTGTCAGGTACACTCATTGTTTTTCCATTGCAATGGGAAGATGGAAAGTTCCCAGCCATTCTGTCTGTAACCTACCTTTTCTTGAGCAATTTCTGTAAAGATCAGGCAAAATTCTGACCAACAGGTTTCCCCTGGGAAAGGAAGGAGGGGTCAGAAATGACAGGGCAGGGAAGAAATAGAGAGGACTATGATTTTATGAGTAGAATTACATTGCTTTAGCACAAACAGTAGGAACTGCTTCAGCCCGTTCTTCATGATTTTTAATGCTCCAAGGGGCATGTCACCCTGCTGGAATAATTCTCTAGTCCTCTCTCTTAGTAAGTGTTGTTTCACACTTTCTCAAGGACAGACAATAAGCACAGTGCTCCCCTACAAAATCTTCTGAGATGGGTTAGCCCTTGGCTGGGGGCCAAACCACACACCCCCTCATGCAATCCCCCCCTACTCGAGGATAGGGGAGAGAATTAAAGGGGTAAATGGAAAAAAAAGGACTCGTGGGTTGAGATAAGAACAATTTAATGACTAAACTAAAATAATATTGAAAATAGTACTATATACAAATATACAAATGAGTGATAGACTCAGTAACACAACTTCCTGATGAAACCTGCAGGGTTTGGATGGTGACTCAAGAAAGAAAATGTTCATTTAGAGCACATCTGCTCAGATTGAAAAGACAATAAGCTGAATAATACCTTGAACGTCTAAACAGAAATCGAATTTCATTGACCTAAAGCAGCTCTTGCAGCTATGTAGACATACTGTTTGCACCAGATTTTCTGTCTTACCTCAGAATAGAGAGGGGAAAAAGGAAGAGTCCTCTTGGGAATTTGCATGTTTATGTGTGGGTTTGTTTGACTAGCACCTGATTACTAATGCTGATTCACTATACATTTGTTTCTAGTGGCAGGGCAAATGCTCTTGCAAGTGTGCATGGGTATAATTTACATTGCCACCAATTTATAGTTTACTCTGCAGCCCCTAGGGAAAATTCTCATTGTAACACAAATCTAACAGTCAAAGATCTACTTTATTATTAGTTTTCACACAAGTCTCTTCTTAGAAACTACATTTACTAAAGGGAATTGTCCAAAAATAGCTTAGAAAAAAACCTGGGGAAAAAATAAAGCATCTTTTCCAGATGAACAGAGAAAACAGAGACAATATATTACAGTTAAGAAGACTGATCTTTGATAAATCTTAGTAGCTGGAACCATATATATAGACTTATTATCCAGAATTAAATTTGTAAGATAAAGTATACAACATTCCTGCTCAGTGGATTATAGTCATCTCTTTGATTTCAATGTAATTTTAGTTAAAATGATCTAGTTAGAACAAAACAGGACTGGATGATATGGTCAGTTAAGATTTATAGACAACATTGTATGTATATCCACAAGGTACACAATCAGGTGTTTTGCCCATTTAGTTCATTACTGCATTTGTCTTTGCAAGCTGTAGTTTGGGAACACATGATTTGGCAATTGAAATATTACTGGCCATTGTCAAAAATCTGATACTTGATACAGCAACAGTATTTTGCCTCCTACTTGAACACCCAGACAGGTTCCTTCTGTTGTAGTTAAAGAGGCTAGAGACATCTTTGAAAATTGTCAGACAGGAAAAATATAAAAGATAAGGAACACAATATTTCTCATGAAAGAAGAAACCGAAGCAACTAAAATTATTCTCCATCGTTGCTGAAGCTTATATGGCATACACAATTTCCCGACACTAAGGTTTGGTCTTTTTTTCTCTCTCTCTCTCAATCTGTGTCAGATAAAAATCCTAAATTATAGGATTTTGCTTATTAGTTGGCCCATAACTGTCCATGTTTGTCTAAGAATTTTGTAATTTTTTTTTCTTTTTCCAGCAAGTTAAATTTATATTGCTGCCGAAACTGTAGAAAACCTTCACGTTATAAGTAAAACAGGAATCATTACTAACTTTTCTCTTTGTTCTATAAAGTAAGATGCAGGACTATACTGACTTAGCTGTTAGCATCACTGGAAAACTTCACTCCTGTAGTCAATAGAAGGCAAAGGAACACCTGAGATTTCCTGCTGCCTAATTTCAGAGGACTCGTCTGACCATTGTACTTTCTTATCTCTATGTGAGGAACACAATAAAAAACAAAATCAACAAAACAAATAAAAACCCCATCATTCACAGGGAATGTATCCTCTGGGTTTTCTAGTGTGTCTTATCACTCGTGTTTGTTTTCCAGATTGCAAACCCTGTAGGAAATGGATTGTTTTAGAGTCTGAGTGTTGTGTAAGGTCAAGGATACAGTCAATGATGAGCAGATAAGCAAACAGTGGTCAATCACAATCATGAAAGCCGTACACACAGAGTTACACATATTTATCTGTATAAACAGTGTCTAGGAGTTCAAAATCTGTGTTCTCGGTCCCATCAGTGGTTTGGCCCTAAAATGACATTAAGCCCTCTCGACTAACTTCTTGGGTTTTTTTAATTAAAGATGGTAATGATGAATCAGTATTAATCCCCCTGATTTACTGTGATAACATTGACCTTGATGAGCCTAGTTATTTTTAATGAGTGGTACAATTTTAAGGTTTATTTTCAAGGACATTTACAGTAACATCACTTTATCCCACCTACAACTCTATATAGAGTACTAACAACAGTAAAAAAAAGTCCTCTAAGAAGAGACATTTCCTTTGTTATTATCTGAACATTGCATATTTAAATTGTAAGCAAAGGCTTTAAAAGTGCTGTAGAGTTTCCTTGGAGAATACAATGTCCTTGGAGATTTTTTCAGTACATCATCCTGTGATATATTGCAGCAAAATGTAAAAGAGACAAGTGAAAAAGAAAACTGATAATGTTAAAGCGTGATCATCTAACATCTACTATTATATGCTCATTCCTCAGATAGTAGATGTCTCCTGAGATCATCCTACAGGCAGGGCAAGAAATATCAGTGTAAGAACGGACTATCTGATGCATCTGCTCCTTTTTGTTATTCAAAGTGTGACTGTTGTACCATTTACTATTGAGGAACTGTCAGAAAACTATTTGTTTTCTGTTCATGACTCAGTCATATTTCAATTACTTTGTCTGAAATGTTATATACAGGTGAAGAAGACTTCATGTTGCATTTTCTTTGCAAAACTTTAGCCAGAATCATTCATCTTCTCTCCAGTTCTCAAAAAACAAACTCAGAAAAATTATATTTATTGTTATTTTACAGGATAATGCCTATGTGTCAAATATGCCTTTTGCAGTCCCTCTGTATAAGCCATTCACATTCAAGCAGATACAAATTCTTCCAAAAAGACAGTGTTTCACTTTTTGACAACAATGATTTTTCAGATTTTACTGCCCAAAGAATTTGATGACGGTGCAAACCCTCAAATCTCACAGGGGACAGAAGCTATCCTCACGGATCAGTTGAATGATCTCTTTTCATCCTGGTAAACCCTGGTTTCAGCATCTCTAAGCCATGACTCTCCTCCCCACTGGGATCTCTCCTCCCTGCTGTCTTCCAGAGGGTACAAATGAGGAGGATGAGTGGGTTTGACTGAATAGAGGAAGAGTGTAAATCAAATGAGGACAAAAGAAGATCAGACAGTCCTTGTCAGGGAAGAGATATTCCTTGTCCAAGTAGCAAACATGAGGGAGGCCAGGAGATTTCATTTGGGAAAGGGTAGGCGGATCAGGTGCATTTGCAGAAGACATGCCAAACTAAAGCTGGTTTTGGGCATAAGCAGTGTTAATGAAGGCTCTGAGCTCTCATTCTGCATCTGCTCTCTCCTTGGGGGTACTACTGAAGCTCTACTGGCTAGACCTTGACCTGCAATAGGTTGTGGAGTTCCCAACCCAGCATATGCAGCCTGTGACAGTGCTAAATGCTTGGTAGTTTTGTGAGGCTCAGCTGCCTACAGCTGGACAAATAATATCTGAATACCAGAGGGTGCTTGTGGAATTTTTGGTAAGGCAATAGAGAAATCTCAGTCTGGGCCATAAGAAGAACTTAATGCTTTTGTATTTATGTGTTGGGAAATAGCTTCTTTTTTTACTTAGACTGACAGAATAAATAACCATTAAGATCATGCCCTGGAAATCATTTGAGTGCATTTGGGTGCCTTCTGTCCTTAAATTTATTTTCAGCACAAAAAGCAACACCGCTGTTGGAGAAATGGAGATTTAATACAAGTTACTCTGGAAATCACAGTTCCTGGAATCCCCAAGACCTGCCAGTGATTAGGAGCTCATATGATAAACAACAAAAGCTTTGACCTGTATGAAGATTAAAACAGAAAAAAGTTGCCTCACTTTTGGAAAGAAAAAAGTTGAAGGAGTTCTATTCTTAGTTCAAGTTTTAAAAAAGGGTAGCAAAGAACTGGTTCAGCAATCGGATAGAGTGCTCGAGGTCACATACAATGCTTGGTAGAATAAAGCTGACATTGATCTAGAGGACATTTTTGACAGATGAATTGGCTACCCTGCTTGACCCTGCCATTTTTTTGTTGTATGGGATAATTCACCACTACTGGCTGTACAAAGCCTCTATGCTGCAGTTAAGTATCATTGGCAGGACTTTCTGGACAGAAATATTTTTTGTACCTATAATAAAAAATGATAGCAGTGTGAAGAAAAAGCTAAAATATTCTTGTACCTTTTATTAAATATATATAATGGTATATATCTATGTATGACATATGTTACGTATACATGGAGGAATAAGGAAGAGGTTCATAGCCAAGATCTTAAAGGTACCTAACAAGAATGAAAGTAGAAGCACATTTCTAAGAAAAGCCTAGGCTTGTGACCACCTCATGATTATAAACTTGATGGCAGTAAATTTCCACTTTAGAATATTACCGTTTTATTTATTTATTTACTTATATCTTCTTTATTGAAGTAAGAATGTGGCAGAGAAAACAGAGAAAAAAAAGAAGTAAGAATGTGTCAGAGAAACAGAAAAAAAAATCCTCACGTGGGTAAAGTCCTAAGTCCCTGTACAGCACAATTAATATAAAAAGATGTATAAAAATATAACAATCTGATGAACTCTGGTATTGTGATATTATTGTTAGAGGTTAATGAACAGCCTCAGCAGACTTCTGAAACTGCAGTGATAAACCTCTACGAAAAATGCATTGTCTTAGAATTAGTACACATGGTTTTCTTCCATGCCTTCCACTTGAGAAGTACCCTGTGTTCAACAAAAAAGATGTCTCCCTTTGACCATTAAATGCTGTGTTCCTTTGCTACAAGAATCACAGAGGGTCAGAAGGCACTTGCAGGCAGCTGGTGCTATACTCTTTCTCTGCAATAAATGGGGAACACAGGACATCTAATGTAAAGTCTGAGCCTCAGTCTGTCAGTAGAAAAGTCTAGTCGTGCCACATTAATGAACCTTTGGGACTTTTGTAATTTCATTGGGGAATGGTCTGAGTTAGAACTAATCTTCCTCAGATGCCATTTCATCTGGATCAGGCCTCCAAGCTGTTCAGCTAACAGCATGAGCAATTTTGGTGGTGGAAGGAAAAGAACAGTGAGGGCATGAGAACAAGGGACTGAGTAGAAAAATGAGGCAGCTTCTTTTGATGGCAACACCGTCTACAGCCTCTGTTACCCTGCGTATAACACAACCCCATAGTGGGGAACTGTTTGTCTTTGTGACAGCCTGGTTTGAAAGGAAAGAAACTGCCAAAAATTCCACACAAAAATTTATATCTTGCCAGGGGAAAATTTCTGACTTGGGTCTCATTAGCTTCTCAGAGGAAACTGAAGATGGGTATCTAGTATACTTTCCCTCTATACTTTTTCCTCCATTCTTTCTTTGCTTTGAGTTAAACAGGGTTTTTTTTCCATTATTTTTTATTTTTTATTTTCTGTTCCTTTCTTCTTTTAGAGTTTCTGATAGATAACTAGGCTTACAGGTTATTGCAAGTATATTCCAACATCATGAAGATTATTTCTGTGATACATCAAGACAAGAAGTCTCAACAGCTGCAGCATAAACCTGTGTTTGAAATTAGGTTTATCTGGCCTTCTGACAGCTTCAGAGGTCTCCATAGGAATGTTTCAATAACTTCAAGGGCAATGATGTAGCTCTGGTGAATAGTTCCTAGAAGACAGGTTTAGATGTACAGTAACTCTCTTAAACCATCACCATCCATGTAAAGTGAACAGAAGTTGCTGGACAAGAAACACATGTGCTATCAGTAAGGATAATGGCGGGCCATATACATGAAAAACATACTTGATTTTTTTCCTAGAACACAATCAGTTGAAATCTGCTGCTGCATTCTGCAGCAATTCAGTGACTGTATTGCTTCAAAGGGTAAGGACAGGAGGGCTCAGTAACAGTATATTTTGTCACTGTCCAATTAAGAAAAGCAAAATAAAGTCCCTGAAATAGTTTTCAATTAACACTATTACATGCTATAGTATATTTAGTTTCTTAAAGGGCCATTAATTGTTAATATATTGCAATTAGCCCTTAAGTATGTGATTAATATTCTGTTAAATGCTTATTTAATGTTATTTGGCATTCATTGCCAATGAATAGACGTTTAATTGAAGGCTGCTTCCTCCTTAGCAGAATGGCTGATCTCCTTTTGCCCCTTCCATGATTACTTTCTGCTATTTGTTTTTCTTCAGACCATTGCCTTTAAGGTTCTAGAATTATTTTATTCCTTGCAGTTCACTCAGCTAAGCAGAAAATAATCAGTTTTTCAGTCCATAATACCTCCTCAGATAAGTATGCTGGGATTAAAGATGCATCAAAGCACACCGATATATGTCTTAACCCCCAATATACAGGGTCTGATGATAAAAAGTAAAAATTCCATAGCCTTTTTTTTTCCTCCTCCCTCCTCTTTTGTTCCCTTCTTCCATCCCCTTCTTCCCCAGCATCACCATCTGTAATAGACGTGAACAGGGCAAACGAGGCAGAGAAAATACAGCACCAAATAAATATGGTAATATAATTGCCTTATGGAGAAAACTTTCAAATTGCTTTCCAAAAAGATGAACCTGTTTTTGCTGTGTAGTACACAAAGCTGATGCAGAGTGGAGAAACTGTGTGAGTTACAAATCATACCGCTCTCGTGAGGTCAGCACCCACTGGTTGGCATTTTTGCTCACAATTATCCTCTCTCAGTTTAAAATCAGCATAAAAGGAAACTATCTAGTCAATTGTTGTGTGTCCAACTTCAGATACATAAAAGGAGTCCAGTATTCAACAGAAGCAATAATCTATACCTGGAAAATCCACCCACCTTGAAAGTCTTTCCTATTGTGCAGGCAAAAAAGACTAATCACTAAACATAAAACAGCTTTGAAGGACCATTACCTACACTCATGTTACTAGGTGATCAATAAACAAGCAAATTCAGTAAAATGTGTTTCACACTGTTGAATGAAGTTTGAATACATTCACTTCTCTATCAGATATATTTTTTTGATTTAAAAAGAAGAGGAGTAATAAAGACCCACATAAGGAATAAAATTATGTAGAAATATTCCCAAGTTAATGATACCAATTTAGTTTTTCAACTAGCTCCAGCAGATGAAAAAATCCTCTAGGTTATATACCATAAATGGCTAAAAAGTATAATTGTATTACATCTGGCTAAAATGGATTTTATATCCCCACAGCAGCCCTCACAGTGCTGAGTGTTGCACTGGCAGCCAGCAGGGTGTTGATAACACAGCTTGGGAGGGGGCGGAGCTGGGACAGCTGACCCGGATTGGCTGTTCCAGACCATGTGACATCAACTCAGCCATAAAAGCCAAGGGAGGGGAGGAGGAGGGGGATAGTTGTTACTGCGTTTGTCTCCAGGAGCAGCTGTTACACATACTGAAGCTGTTTTCCTGGGAAGGGGCCAGACATTATTTACTGAGGGGAAACAGAGAATAATATCTTTATTTACCTTTTATTTCTGTGCCTGGCCTTGGTCTTTGTTTTAATTAAACTGCTTTTATTTTGACCCACAGTATTTCATTTTATTCTCCCACTTTATTTTGCTGAAGGGGGAGTGACAGAGGGGCCTGGTGGGCACCCGGCATCCAGCTAAGGTTAACCCACCACAATAATGTTTAAAAAATTAAAAAAATCAAATTAAAAAATTTTATTTTATGCATATATTTTTAAGCTTTGTGAAAGCAAGGTGTTTGTTTTCCAACTCTGGTTCTTATGTATGTTCCTTTGCACCATGAAGGAAAACATCTACAAGAGAGTGACATGTTATTTTCATTGGCATTTTACTTTATGAAACATTCTAGTTAATTCTTGAGTTCTATAACCGTTTAAACTTTTTTTAAAAAGGCTTTTATTAGAACTCTACAACTGCTAAAATGTGCTGCTTTAAGAGGATACTGCATTAACTCTTTGCATGAGTTTCCCTGTCTTTTTCCTGGTTGTTTTCAGATTATCCAAAGCTTCAGTATTTTAAATTTCACTAAGCTCTGCTGTTCAGCTAGAGAAATCTCAGAAACATTTCTTATTGTTTTTGAAGACTCATGAGATGCTAGAAGATAAACATCATGTCAATCTTTAAAGATGTCAAGGAGTTAGGAAGAAAAGTCAGAAAATTCTTAACTGGTCTGGTTATTTCAATTCTGCAAAAGAATCTGAAACAAAAAATTCAGCTAACTATTTAAAGATAACAAGGAACTGAGTGAAGCCAAACCAATATTTTCCTTTAAATTCTCCATAACAAGGATAATGATGAAAACAGGAGGTGCTACACACAATGAACTTTTGCAGTCACAATCCATTCTAAAAATAAATCTAGGGAAAAGTTGTTTTCATAGAAGTACTATTTGGTACTTCTTATTTGCTCTTAAAATCATTGTTCAATGTTAAAATGGAAGAAAGCCTTGAATAAGATTAATTCAGGGAGAGTCATGATTTTAAAGTTCTTTGGTGTCTTCACTGATGATCTTACTGATTAAAACAAGGCACTTGCTAACACTCGAGCCACATTATAACAGAAGGGACTGCATGTTGGAGAACAGGATCAGAATTCAAAATCTCAGTAAACTGATGTCTCATAGGGCAGAATGATGCTCAGTAAGTACAAAATTTTTATTTTAGGCAGAAATAATTAGTTGTATGAACACAGAATGGGAAAAAATAATGGTTAAACAAGATGAGCTATAGTGGAGTACAAATGAAACCAGCATCAACAGTAACATCACCTTGGGAAAAAAAAATCTTTTGCTTGGGTACTGTTTTGGGTTAAGCTGAGACAGAATTAACTTTCTTCATAATAGCTATCAAGAGGCTGTGTTTTGGATTTGTGCTCACAATAAAGCTGATAAAAAGTGATGTTTATGTGGCTGTCTGCAAACAAGAGAAGCTGGGAGGGAGCACAGCCCTATTTACTAGACCAGGATTTGATCTTAGGTTCAGGATTGAGACCCAAAGTGGCCAATAATCTATTCTGTAACAGGTACATAGCAGGTGTTTTGCATGCTGCAGTTTTGATATGATCCTCTCATTCTGCTCAGACTTGATGAGCAGTTGGGGCGACTGTTGAGTGGAGTCTGGGCACTCTGCTTTGAAAATGTCGAGGACCACCAGGAAAAAATTCAGAGATGGCATGGACATAGTACACTCTGCCTGTGTGGGACAAGGAAAAGAATCAGGATTTTATAGGCTAAAGGATTGTGTGATTTACAAAAAGGGTGAGGAACACATTCTCCAGGCCTATGGTGACTATGGCTGCTCATATTAATCCAATGAGATACTGTTACTTGCAAAAAGGAAAAAAGCAATGAAACAGCAATGAAGTAGATCATCTAGTGAGATCGGNGAGGCACTGGAACAGTTTCCCCAGGGAGGTCGTGGATGCCCCATCCCTGGAGGCATTCAAGGCCAGGCTGGATGTGGCTCTGAGCAACCTGTTCTAGTGGTTGGCGGCCCTGCATATGGTGGGGGGGTTGAAACTAGATGATCACTATGGTCCTTTGCAACCCAGGCCATTCTATGATTCTATGATCATGGAGTCTCTAACACTGGATGCTGTCAGGAACAATCCACTGAGATATTATCTTAGTGGAATACAAATAAGGAAATGTGCAAAATAACCTGTCAAAGCTCCTTACACCTTCTTTTGTCAAGAATCCTGGAATCCTGCACTTGGATGAAGGATTCAGGGAACTCCAGGAACTTAAGTCGGGATCTCTGGACCTAGTTCTCTTCCTCCCCCCACCCCCACATGATCAGTTATAAAAAGAATGTGAATATTAGTCATGATGCACGTGACAGACCTGAATGAACAAACATGGTCAAGAAGTCCAGACTGTTTCTTGTAAAAAAAAAAAAAAAGCAGAAAAGCAGTAGTATGGTACAAGAACATTTCGGTTAGACTGAATCCAGAGCTGTTAACTAATACTAAAGTATGCATTCTTTTCTTGGGGAAAAAAGAAAGTCAAATCAGGCTTGTAGAGGAAATCTCTCAAGGAGAGGCTCCAGTCAGTTAGATGAAGAGCCAAACCCATTTCTCAATCAAATTCACCGACCACTTGTACTCTTCATGTACACGATTAGATGGGGTTATAGGTTGAGCTCTGAAGCTTTGAAGGCTGGTCCATGGATCTGTCAATGCAGTGTGGCTCTGTCAAGCCAAGGCAGGATAGTGTCTCATCCAACTGCTTTGCTGGTGTTTTGTGCTCAGAATTGTTTAAAACACAAACATTCTGACCTTGAGCTTTAGATTCATTTAATGACCAACACTACTGACAGACAACACTGTAGCTTTAGGGCCAGTGCAGACAGAGCTGCTCTCTGCCTGGTTACACAGTCATAGCCAGTTTGTTTGTGGAAAGACTGGGTCTGCAGTGTTTTAAACAGGTCACTCTCTTCGTATTTCTGAGTAATGCCTGCCTCTCAAAGCTTGACCTAAATATGTCATTTTAAGCAGTTTTATACAGAAAAAAATAGTTCTCTCTCTGATAATATATCCTTCACAATCGATTTGTTGTTAGTTGGGATTATCCCTCGCTGGTAAACAGAAGGTGCTTCTGTATGCATTCTGTTGATTTGTACCTGTCTGCTGTGGGTTAATGGTATGATTAAAAAACATTTCACACTGAGTTTCCAGCATCAGACAAGCAACATTATTCAGTGACTGACTTTTACCTTAGGCTTAATGTTTGACTCATTCCCATGCAGCTTATCTAGAAAGGAGAATGTTAAACTCAACAAACACATGTAATTATATTTCAACAATGCACAGTATTATAGTGATATTTATTCATCTCTTCAGTCCCTTAGTAATTTCCTGCACCTTAACTTGATATCTTTTTTAAGCTTACACATTTACATTTCAGGGCCTCTGAGTATTCAAAAAATGCCCCAAACAGTACTGATTTCAGATGGTTAGATATTTTGAACTATGACTTCCAAATGGCTGCATAAGCTTTGAAAGATCTCATGTCACTACTTTATAGCTTACTCTGACCCTTCTTCTATTTTTATTATGTGCTTCGTGGCCAAATTCAGCACAGGAATACAACTTGCATTTAATTGTAGGAGCAGTGACTTGGGATTTCAGCATCCTTTGACCTACCATTGTAACAATTGTTGGCTATTACCTTTTCGGGCTTCTTTTGCCTTAGAAAACCCAGTCTGTGCTATGGAACCCTTTAAAATGTGTCTGTCCTTCATAACTGCATCCCAAAACAATTACATTTCCCAGGAAATGATTAAGCAAACTGGGAGGAAAAAAATCCTTTGAAGGCTGCACCAGTCTTGATTCCGAACTTCACAGCTGTAGCTGTCTTAAAGTGATGAAAGAGAAGCCGTAACAGTTAGCAATACTAATTTTTGTTAGAAAATGTAGATTTTATTTTGAAAACATTAAAGAAAGAAAATGAGTGCTTTGAGTGTTTGCCTGCTTTTTCCCTTTAAGCAAAAAATACCTGATTTTGAGAAGATATTTACGTACAATAAACAAGCTCATCTCACATAAATCCTTAAAATACATGTAACTGCAAAAAAATGAAAAGTCTCTGCTTTCAGTACGATTTCTATGTGATCCCTGTGTGACTTGATCATGCAGTGGAGATGCTGAAGTTGCACTGAGAGACAGGAAAGAAAAAAGAGGGTTATTGCATATCATACACTTCAGATGAATATTAAGCCCTCCAGATTCCCATTGTGAAAGGGGAAAGGGGTGCACAGCAGGCAGAAGAATACATTTCTGAGAAATATACTCTTGGCTGGATATGCAGTGTTTTATCATCACTGGTCTGTCATGTTTTCCCCATGCAAGAAAACAAGCTCAGAATAAGCTAAACAAGCTCTTCCAACCTGTCTTATTTCCCATGAATGTAGATAAAAAATAAATAAATAAATGTGATACTCAATGTAATACTGCTCATGGAGTTATAATACTCATGTAAGTCTTCTCCCAGCTCTGTTTTTCCTGATGTTAGCAGACAGCTAAGGTAGGCCTCTCACTTTTAAAAGGGTGATACAATCAGCTCCCTGCATGCTCTGTGCTCTTCTGACCATGGCTTTTTCTCTAGAGGTTCCTTTATGCCCTTCTGATTTGGAATCAGCAGTCACCACCACACAGCAATCCCAAGGACGTGCAAACACCTCTTCATTTCAAAATGTAATCAGCTGTTGCGACCCACCATCAGAGTCGGGCTTCTCACACAGACACAATTCGAATGGACAATGGCCAGGAGACAAGAAGCAGCACTAAAACACAAAGACAGGAGCTAAAATCTGCCTAATGCCTACCCCTAATGCCTCCCCCCCCTCCACCTTTCAATATATTAATTATTTTGGCACAGTATGGAAATCTTCAGCAAAAAATCCCCAATATAACCTTTGGAATACGAAGAGATCAATAACAGTAATGCAGGAAAGAAGAACTGTGTGTCTCCTTTTTGAACTTGAGGGAGTGCAAGTAGTCGAGCACTCTTCACATCCTCTTCTATTTCGCTTGCCCAGTCCCTGTACTTCCGTCTGGCTGCCTGAGTAAAAACTCTCTGGATTTCATGGCAGGTGTAAAATGCAAGGTTAAGGAGACACGACCATTTGGCCTTCATTTTATTGTAGATTGTTCCTAGAATGTTTGTCTTTGTTCTGTTGTTTGCTTTTGGTTAAGAGCTGAGCTCTTGTGGTTCACCCAGATGTACCCTGGAGTCTTCTGTCCTTCCAACTTATCACCTGGCAGCAATGATTGTACAGTGTAATTAAAAGTCAATGCTAGCTTTTGGGATATGTGCTATAATAAAAGAACCATCTGAAATTAGGACTTCAATAATGAAGGTTTCAGGGACATGTAGGCTGGTATTTGTTATGCATTTCAACAGAGGAAGTTAGCAGCTAATTGGAATCTAACTAAACCCTTTGGACACATTTCAAGTCACGTCAGTCCTTTTTTTCTCCCCAAGGAATCTGATAGGCCATGCAGTTTAGTACTGCCTTTTTCTATCTTAATTACCACATTGAGTTGTGCTAATGTCAGTTTACTTTGGAGGCATGTTTCTACTACAGACTTCAGAATCTAGTTTACACACCTCTCTGTCTGCAAATAGTAGAAGAAAAAAAATTAAAGACCAATTTGCTTCTTGAATTAATGCATTGTAACTCATGCACATGTATCTAGAGAAAACAGGTCACTTGAGTTACCATGAACCACCCTGGCAGCTGTTTATGACAAGGTCTTCATCATTCTGTATTTGAGACATTATTAGATCTGATTTTATGTAATATTACACATTCATTGGGTTGCAAGAACTGTCCTTGCCATGAACACACACTCTGTAGTGGCACTGAAAAGATTCATCAGTTTTAAATATGTTAAGACTGTGAAGAGAAATCTATATTATCCAATGTGGTTTCAGCTACAAACATGTAGCTGAACAGGGGAAAAAACATTATGACATTCCCATTCATTTGCTGTTTGTGTAATTTTTGTAAAGCTTGGTCAATGAACCCAGTAGGCTGACCTTCATAATTCAAGCTGAAGTTAGGGAGAAGGAGGAACACTTTAAAAGTAAAATAAAGTACAGACCTGCTGGGTTTCATAAATGTCAGTAGAAAATGCTGAACAGTGCAAAAATCACAAACAGGAAAATAGTTCTCAGACTTTACCATGATATGCACATGCATGGACATAATTTTTAAGGTATTAGCAAAAAGTCAAGCTTAGAGTAAAGAATTTGATCTTCCTTAGCACTGAAAAAGTTCATAAAAATATAATTACTTCTCCTCCAGTTTTGCGTGAGTCTGCTAACAAGTGCTTTGTGTGAGTATACGCAGACAGAAATAGAAGTTTTGGGGTACTTCCGTATAGAGATGCTGAATTTCTTTTGGCCAAGAATTCTACCAGCAACAAACATACATTTCTCAGCAACCCCATGTCTTTCTCTCCTTTTCCTGCCTACAAAAAAGAGACTAAGTGTAAATCAACTATGCATATGCACCAGTTATGTTCATTTGTAGGACTTTCATAGTTCCCTAAGCTATATTTCAGGAGAAGGAAAAGGCACGAGCACAAAACTTCTTTTCTTTTTTCTGCTCTCTTGATTTGTCTATTTATTGTCCTCTGACCTTCCAACATCACTGTGCACTGTTGTGCAATTCAAGCAAAACTTGGAAAGTTCAGTTCCTCTTAGTAGTGGATTCTGTTACTGTGGACCCACATCTCCTGTATCACAAGATGTGTATGACGAGATTTGGCAACTTTAAATTTCTGCAAGATGAAGGGAAATAAAAGCAGAATAAATGTGCTGGTGATATTTGAAAAAATACTAGCAAGTACTTCTGTCTGAATTAAAGCAGTTATAACTAGGAGTAAAACATGACACTTTTAGTATTTAGTCTAAGCGCAACCACTTTTCATTATTAAATCTCATATGTATTTTACATTTTAGAGAGTATTGGATATCTTCAACAGTTCTATGAAGGGATAAGATCCATTTCTTTACATATTTACTATCTATTACATGTAAGAACATAGGTCCTATTTTGCTTTCCTTAATTTAAACTGACATTAATAAAGTAATTAAAGTGCCCTGTGATCAGTCCTTTTTATACTTTATTGGCCTTTCTTATCTTTACAGTCTTCCTAAAAATACTTTCTTGTGTTCTGTGCAACAGAAAGATTTATTTTCTGCTTCTTATTTTTTGAGTTTATTCATGTCTTCTTTGACATGTTGAATCAGCTAACACAGGCTTGTTCATGTGCAGTACATTCCATCCTTCTTACCCTTCATTATGTTTACTTTAGCTTCCTGTGTTTATCCTTCATAAATTGATAGATCCATAATTCTGAAATAATTTATGCTTCCTCTGTTTGCATTACCTTACCTTTTCCATTTTCCTGCTGCCTGGACATTCACCGTCTGCCTAGTTTTTCCTTTTTATTCCATGGTCCCATTTTGATTTTAACACCAACTTGCAAGGTACAGCTATGGAGGATTTTATATTTAGTTCTCCTTTTCATCTCTGACTTTAATAATTAGAAAATTTTTACCAAGTAATGTCAATGTAGTTATTCTTTTGCTGATTAAACATAATTCTGTTTTCCTGGCTTCAGCTCTGTTCTCTCTCTGAAGACTAGTCAGCTTTTTAACATATAATTCCCATATTTTCTAACATTTTGGTATCTATTAACCTCTGTCTCTTGATTGGCAGCTGAAACTTCCATCTAACTCCTGAAATAT
This sequence comes from Syrrhaptes paradoxus, assembly GCA_013400615.1. Classification (NCBI taxonomy): domain Eukaryota; kingdom Metazoa; phylum Chordata; class Aves; order Pterocliformes; family Pteroclidae; genus Syrrhaptes; species Syrrhaptes paradoxus. The sequence continues at coordinate 32,183 of VZTO01027677.1, forward strand.
AACTGGAGGATCACAAAAAACAAAGGTAATGAGTATGGCAGATATGACACCATACTGTGAATATGCCCTAGTGGTGCATAGAGGTCATCCTGGCAATTCATTTTCACTTAGAGTCCTTTTAACTATTTAGTTACTTTTTCTGCTGAGTAACCATAGTCCTCTAATATTCATAACTTTGTTTTTTTTATTGTCATAGAGTGGAAAAAAGAGTGCTTTTCTCTTTTTTTTTTCTTTGTTTTTCTACTTGGGAAACTCTCTTCCTCTTTAAAAATCATTTATTTAGTTTGAGCTGAGTTCAGGTGGTAACGAAAATACTGGTCGTGTATCACTATTACATTTATGAAGTTATTTCACAAAAGTGTTTGTTGATAATGAACAACTCCACATTTTAACTGCTAATTGGAGCTAAATTAGAGAGTTCTTACTGAAAGTTGAAAGTTTTATTGAAAGCCTACATATATAACTTTTTGAAATATTTCCTCCTTGAATAATAAGAACTTTTGCATGATACTTTCCTGCATCAAAGCCATCCAAATATATACTTATGTTTTCTGTGCTCTGGGGTTACTTGAATTTTCACAACACAATTTGCACAATTAGACCTGGTTTAGAATGTCATCTCTCTCTGTTTGGTATTAACAGGAATATTTAAACAATCTGTTCTGGATTCTGTTTCTTCTATAAAATGATTAAAAGTTTGAAGCCTAGTTCCTGTACCCCAGAAGGTGGACAAAAAATATCAGAATGTACCTCATGCTCTCTTTCTCACCTTGAACACAAAAAGAGGAAGAAAGAGCAGGGCTACAATATCTGATTATCTTTGCCCATTTTCTACCTCCCAGTTACTTATCTCCAGGAACTGGGTAAGCAGTCTTTGCTTTTCCCCTCTGTTGACAAACAAGCTGAATCTTGCTTTTTGTACAATTGAGCAATGTCAGTGACAACCTAATTCTTGGTGAACTTCTAAGCTGGTTTTGAAATATTGCTGCTTGATTCTACGTTGCTATTTTTTTTCATACCTGCTATGCAAAATGCTGGATGCTGTTTTAAAAGCAAATTAAACCAAATTATATTAAACAAGCAGAAGAATCTTCAGTAAAATATGTGTTATCTTTTCCCTTTTTTTCCAGAGAAGGATCAAAAGATCCAAACATCACACATATCTCCTTGCAGAATATTCTGAGGCGCAGTGGTATGTCACTTTGAAAGCAGATGATAGATAGAGCGATGCTATGAAACCAACACAATTCAATCTCAGGCTGACATGCAAAGCTTTGTATAAAGACAGTAAACGCACCATGGTCATGGAACAGGTCAGATACAGCTTTATATGACAGAAGTAAGATCTGAAAAAAATATCAATTCCATGTTTTATGGGAAGTAAATTATGAAAGTGAAGAAAGAAAGAAAGAAGAAAAGAAAGAAAGAAAGAAGCAAGACAGGCAGAATACACTTGGTATATTTGAGATGAACCATAAATCAGACTGGTTCTATCAGGCAATTCAGCAGTGGTATTTTTCTATGGCACGAACTGAATGGTCAGGTTCCCAGATATGAATAATGATTGCAACTTGGAAATATTGTTTTTTCAGAGAAGAGAGAAAATAAACATACAGAGAAAATGAAAGGACAACATCAAGAGCATAGAACGGTCAGCTGTTGGAATAAGGATCAGTGGCATGGCATGTCTAGAAAAGGTCCTAAAAACAGAAACATAACCTCCCCTTTTCAGCCACTACCAGAGCTTTCTTCTCCTTTGAGCCTGTGCATGGAGCACCCTGCATGCTGGAGTGCCCGGTGGCAGGGAGGCTTTATGCCGAGTATGCTACAGTTCCTGCCGTCAGTGAAGCTAGCAGGACATGAATCAGGGACTAGGGGCAAAACTACACCATTCACTTCAACAAGTCAAACTTCCATAGTCACAAATGATGTGGAAGACTGTCCTTGAGAGCCAAGTTGGTCAGCTACAACCTCACCTACTCTCCAGCTCAGCTGGCAAACTTTTGAGGGGTACACAGTTATTCATGATCTGCAAGCACGCTGGCAAAGCAAGTGCTGTAGCACGGACAGCAGGGCAGGGTGACAGACTTTACAGACCTGCATAACTTAGTTAAAAGATTATGTATAGCGTATATTTAAAAAAGTGAGAGATACAGCATTGAACCTTGAGAATTAAGCTTCAGTACAGTGAAATACGGCACCATGAATATTAACTCACTTTCTCAAAGTAATAGTTTACTGATGGTTCCCTAGCCAGTGATATTAAACAGTATACTAACATTTGGGGGAAATAATACGATAGCTTATGCCACATTATTATATTAAGGTAATTGTTTCATAACTGTAATGCAACGTTATTCTTCAGCAAGACAACCAGAACCAAGATACAGTTATAAATATAGGGACAATTCCCAAGACAAAATTCCCAATTGAATGCCAATAAATACCCTTTAAGATGAGCGGTGAGCTATAAGTGAAAGTACTTTGGTCAAGACTATTTTTTGCAGTGGGGAAGAATGCCTCAAATTTGTAGACATTCAAGTAAACCTGGAGTTAGATTTTGCAAGCAATCTCTGCTCAATCCTGCTGTCATTTGGACGTGCACTTTTTTTTTCCTGTGCATTACTGAAAAAAAAAGTGTGTCATCTGTGGCATTTTGGGGTTAAGAAAAGATATTCAATGGATGTCCTGAAAAATGACGTGGACTAGCAATTTGTTAAATAGATACAGGTAGCTGCCAAGTCTAGAAAATTTGGATCTGGAGCCTCTGGCAGAATATTAACAAAAATGAGATAAGAAATACAATTCTGTACTCTCCAAAGTGCTACCCTGAATACAAATTAGTAAAAATTACTGCAGTACCCTACTTATTAATGATTGACAATTAAATCCATTGGATCAAGGTGACAAGCTGCCTTCCCTCATATGTTGTATATTATTAGTACACCTATCATACCCATGCCCATCTACTGGGGAGTGGAGAGAGAGACTAAGAATCATTTACTAATAATTAGTATTTGTAATAACAGAAATATTTCTGCACATAGGCCTCGAAATGTCTTATTGTGCATGGAAAACAAACATTACTTCAATTCTACTGATAAAACTACGTGGTTAAAATTTTCTTCATATAGTAAGAAAGTATAAAAGGGCATAAATGAGACTTCTTCCTTGAGAAAGACCATTGCCAAATGATGAAGTTACAATGCACTGAAAGCTGTTAGCAGAGAACACGGGAAGACAAAGACATTGTTAACTCCATCAGGCACTCACAACAGACAAAAAAAAAATTCCCACACAGAGGAGAATTATCTCTGAAAGGATTCAGTTATTTTCCTTTCTGGCCTCACCTCACAGCTATGTAACTGAGGATGTAAAAGGAGTGACAGTTTCCTACCACTACAGCTAGCATCTGAACACAATTTCATTAGCATGAGGCAAAAATAAATTTATAAAAAGATAACATTCAAATGTGATTTTTCTTTGTTTTTTGTACAAGCAAGACGGACAAGAAAGGCGGAGAATTTTGCAATATGTCATGATATTTTTCTTACTGAAATGGTACTATTATATGTCTTTGGGGTTCAGTCTAATTTTTTATTATATGTTTAAATCTTTGGATTCTGACCATTAGCCAAACTACTGAGTTCAACACTAACATAGCCCAAACATCAGAGGATAATTCATAGTAAGATCACCAGTGATCAAATAAAGAACAAAGTCTGAATAAGAAGTTCTTTTTCCAGAGGTTCAGTTTGATTCATTCTCTCCCATATCCTTCCTCTGGGGGTAAACTGTAGCTGTTGAACACTCTTTTGGATTAGTTTTCTTTCTGAAAGCCTGATCATTTAAGTAAATGCATGGTACTGTATTTTATATTAGAGTAAAAAAGGTCAGAATGGATCATTTTATGCTTTGGAAGGAAATTATTAAGCTTTGTGACAGCCTGTAGCTTCTGGTAGAGTTACACCTATGATCTTGAACCATCATCAAATTTGTCTTTTGCACAGACAAACAGATCTACATTCAAACCTGCCTCTTCGAACACCTGTGTATCAGAATTTTTCGTTCTAAAACACCCACAGAGAAACATATATGCAGAATCTATGCATATGTTTCTGCTGAACGTGGAAGACAATTACAAGGTGCAATGAAACAAGGAAGAATTGACTTGCTGACCAAAGATTTAAACTCATTCTCTGCCCCACATAATATGATAGGCTATGTAATAGCAGTGATCTAAATTGTTATTTACTAGATAGTCTGAGCTAGCAGTTCTCCACTGGTGCTAGTGTTCATCTGATCTTTCTACTTCTGCTCCTGAGCAGAAAGAAGGGAGGTTACAGATGTGATTGTTTAAATGTCTGAAGAAGCCCTTAAAATTCCCTTTGAACAGCCAGTGAATTATTACAAAGCATGTCTGAAGCCCATTAGTTTTCTGTGCACTGCTGTTTTCACCACTGATGTGGGTATATTTAAATTGTTTCACAGAATGCAGACTCTTAGGTGAAATGCTACCAAATAAGAAAAAATGTTCAACAAATATAACACATTAGAACTCGATAAAACTGATTTCAGACAATTATTGGCTGTGTTTGTGAGAGTCCTGAAGTAGTCTTCCTAACAGATTTCATTTTCCATTGTCAAGTATGGTGAGAAAGCAATAAAATGAAAAAGTTTGGTTAAAAGTTATAGTGGTTCTTTCACAGTCTGCTATTTGGTTTTGCCTCCAAAAACAAAGGACAAGTTTCACAGTTCTCAGGTTACCTAATTTATCGTTTATAATATACAGGAGTTCACTTAATCTCCAAATATAAGAATTCAAATGCCTTGGTCATTTTTTTTTATTATTTCATTTAAAAATCAAAACTTCTATGTGTGTGAAATGCTACACCCTATAGCAGTGCACAAAGAACTAACCAGCAGACCATAGTTATTATAGATGACAGACAAACAAATCCTTTAAAACAGCACTTATGAAGCATATCACATAGCTTTCTGGGGGAGGTCCAACTGTCCTTGATTTCTTCAACTATCTTTGTGGGACATAGCATTAATCCATTTACAAATCCAACTTTTCCGTTGTCAGATTCCTTTTAAATGTGAGGGTAAACAGCAACAGAAAGGACAGCAAACAGTAGTGAAGTGTAAGCCAGATTTACCGAGTACAGATCCCTAATAACAAACACATACACACTGGCCTGCCACTTCAAGACCAGAAGGAACTGTTTGCATTACGTTTAAGAAAAAGCACTGTTGGCTTGTTCCCCAAAACAATCAAAACTTTTCAGATACTAGAGTCAATGGAGAACAGTGAATACAGCTTATTTTGCATCCTTGAAACTGCCTCATGTGAGAGAGGGAAGGGTAGGAAGGCAAATGGGAGCCCTAGGCTCTGAGCTAGGATCACATATTTCTTGATAAAAATCTATTGTGCTCAGAGAGACAGCCCATAATAACATCAGTTCATTTGGTTATGGTTGTTGGGGAGACTACTCCTATGCTAAAATACTTTTCCCCATATAGGAACGGAGATAACACTGAATACACTGAGTCAGGCTAGTCTTGGGGCTCTTTCAGATGAGCTAATTTATGCCAGACAGCACAAGACTTAAGTAAGGTGTATGTGAAGCTCCATTCCCCCATCATCTCCTCTTTATTGCCCCCAAATTTGTGAATGACGTACACAAAGGCTTCTGTGTCTTCTAGACTTGCAACCATTTAACAAGAACTTGGACTACCTCTTCATCAGCAAAAAAGGGTGGATTTTTATAATGAGATAAGACAAACAAACTAAGACCTCTTGTGAAAATATGGTACAGCTTCACCACAGACAAGCCTACAATGAAGTCTGTCTGTATTAGCCTCAGACCAGGGAGCTCAGTGTTACCAACACCTCAGAGGAAAGTGGCTCTGGGAGGATAAAAGCTGCTGAGATCCTCTGCTCTCCCTGTCTGGTCTATGACGCCATGACACTAGAGCTGCTGGGACCAGATTTGCAGCTGATCAATTCACTGTTTTCAGATTGCCATTTACACTTGGGTTTTCTTTAGGACAGCAAAATTGCACAGTGAAGATGCAAAGAGTTTCTCGGAAGATTTACTTCTGAGTATTTTATATGCTTGTACGTATATATGGGTTTTTCGGCATCTGCCTGCACTTATTTCCATTCCACCAGTACGTGCATTTACTGAAATTCATTTAATTTTACCATATATATACCAGTGTGCCTATGTAATTGGAAAAGGATCTTGAGAAATCAGACAATACTTGTGCTAATACCAGCAGCAACTCTGCATTCTCAAGGTCTACCACTTGCAGTTTTTAGTAGATTAATTGTAAAGTGGATTCTTTCCCGTTCTTTTAAGTACTGTTCATAGTTAATAGACAGAAAGTTATTCAATTGAGCTAATTCTGCATTTCCAGGACACATGCATTGCTAGAAAGAGAGAGAGAGAGAGACTGCCACTGTCTATAAAGCTCTTCCTTACCTACTGGCTTTTTAATAGATCAGATAAAATGTGCAGTCTTGGAAAGGAAGGGATAATTTATAGGAAAGATAAGTATGTTCTACTTCTGTCTTGTGTCTCTAGTGGGACCTGTTTCTGCAGGTAATAAAAACAGATAGTAGAATATGCACATAGATTTCCTCCACACACATGACTTTTATCTTATTTCAGGTGTTTAAATGGGCTTTTTCCCCCGTAGCATTTTTTGGATGCTCACTAAAGACAAGGGAGGTCACCTGCTACATGCAACTGCTCTAAAGTCCCCCACTGAGACCCTGAACTCTTCAGGCAAAAACCCTTTACACTTCCTAGGTCACTCAGGCCTGCCTGCTGAGTCTGCTTCTACATCTGCATCCCCCTCTAAATGTGTTTTCAGTGCATAAAAATCCTTGACTCCAGACCCCATCAGAAGATAATGTCTTCCTGCGCTGAGTGATGAAATCACTCCAGACCTAGAGGATGGCTAGTGTGCAGCACTTGCAGCTGTCATATCACAGAATGACACTTGAAGGTACACAGTGCTGTGTTTGGGGACAGGTAGCTTGAGGGGATCAAGCCCTACGGGTTGCTCTGGAGGGACGTTAAGTGGTGTTGTACATCTCTACATCTTCTTAGGCACAAATACAGAGATCTTTGAAATAAAACAATAGAACAAACTAGATCTTCAGTTCAGTGGAAAGATAGCAGGCAAGGCACACAGAATCACAGAATCACAGAATGTTAGGGATTGGAAGGGACCTCGAAAGATCATCCAGTCCAATCCCCCTGCCGGAGCAGGAACACCCAGATCAGATCCCACAGGAACGCATCCAGGCGGATTTTGAATGTCTCCAGAGAAGGAGACTCCACAACCTCTCTGGGCAGAGGTGAGGAAGGGAAAAGCAGGGAAGGAGCTATTCAGTTAGAAGGTAAACAACATGTGGCTAGTGTCTTTTTCATACCATCCTGTCTGCTTTATTTAACGCTCTTCTTCCATAGGAGTATGCTTGCAAAGGTAAAAATAAAACCCCATGGAAACAGTGTGAATGAAACAGCTGGTTATTTTGCAAAGTGCAGGACAGATACTCCAGAAAAACTCAGAGATTTTGTGACATACTTGAAGGTACATCATTGCACGCTGAAAGTGATTGGTCAGTCAGTTCTGGATAAAATGAAACTCAACTGATGCTTAGGCTGGAATGAAGTGAGAATGCCATGAAGTTTTCCCTAACACTGTCAGTAAAATACTCATTAAAGAGAATCACACAGGAGCACAGAGAGAAGTTATATATTATTTTGTGGTTCCAGGAAACACTCTCATTTTCTGTGTATTTCAACTGACCGAATCTTCCATGGGACCCAACTGGCCTCAAAGCAAAGCTAAAAAGCATCAGTTGCTCTCAATCTTTCTAGCCCATATCTTCAGGACCCTATCTTTGGGATGTTATGGGACCTTGTGTAGAAATCTATTTGGGGTTTAAATATATTTATACGCAGAACATAATATCAAACCTGTCCTCTTACAAAAATGAAAACACATTGAAGTTTGTGATAAAGTCTGAGAAATGTTATTCTTTCTTCATCTGGAGTGAAATGAGCTTGGCAGCATGTGTAGCTCTGAACAGTAATCTACATGTAAATCAGCCGCAGCCCCATGCCATGAAATTCTTCTGTGTGTCAGTAATACTGTGCTATCTGAAGAGGACTGTCTTCAGCCAAAAATGGGGAAGAAAATATATATTGATACAATTGTAGAGATACTTTTGGCAGCACAGATGCTCACTGGAAAATGGGAGCCTGACTCGAAGGGAATGTGGCTGAGAGATCTAAAACCAGCACAATATCTCATTAGGGCTGCTCTATCCCGCCCTACGTGTTCTCAAATAATGATTCTAAACAGAATATTGTGATTTAAAAAAAAATATTCTCAACTCCCTCCCACAAGAATACACTCTTCTCTTTCCCTGTGTAAAGGTTGCTACTATTGAAGAATTTGGGTTTTTTTACAGCACATGCTCCACAGTTTGTTGCTTTACTCTAATTTTGTCTATTTATCAAAAGACACCCAAGTCCTGGTGTTTTTTTTGAGTGGGTTCTTTTAAGTTTTAAAAGAGAGAGGACAAGTTTTGCTGTGAAGTGTATGAGCTTGACTGAACTGTACACTGTGATAGTTTCTTCCAGTGTATGTACTGAATTATCAAGAAAGTACAATTTTCCTGTTGATGGAAAAAACTTATTTTCCATTTTTCAGTAGGGAGTTTTTTATGAAGTTATTTTTTCTTTACATTGCAGCTCTGCAGTTAACAATCCTTTTACTGTGGAATAGCATTGACACATTCTTGTTACTCACCATAGGGGATATTCACAACTGTCTGCTTCAGGCATATAAATTAGGCATCTTTAGTTTCTTTGAATTGCCTTCCTCGTTGTGTTGACCTCATTTCACAGACTATGAAAAAGAGCTTTGGTTTTTACCTTTGGACCTACCTTAAATGTCCCAGGCAAATGGTCTGAATAGCCATTCCTCCCAAGTGAGTTAATTAACATTGCTTCCTACTGCACAGTGTTCGTCCTCAGTTACACGCTGTTCAAACCTTTTAGCCACTCATTTCTTGGGGGTCTTCACACAATCGTTACACCACACCTTACAGTCACTGCTTTCAGCGTTTTAAGGGCATCAGACAGTCCCACTGCTGAGTCTGAACTCCAATAGCTTGTGCGTGACAGGACAGAGTAGAAGAGGAGAGGGCTTTTTGCTACAGAGACCTGCACCATGTATATCAGCCTGTCAGACCAAGTCCACCTTTCACCTGTCATATGAAGAATCAGCAATGTAGGACCATTTAATAAACTAATTAAGCTATGCTTATGCCAGTATTTTAAAAGTCTGAATTTTATTTTTCTTTCTTTCTCCTTACTCGTCAAGGCAGGAGGTTTGTTCAGGTCTGTCTGTATTCTGAAATGGTTCAAAAATTGTGTGGTAAGTAATCACACTCAAGTCAGAGTGTTTTGGGGAGGCACAAAAAATTCCTTACTTCTTAAATTATGAACCACTGTTTCAGCTGATGCTCAAGCCAACAGTTTTTCTGATTTAATCTAATTCCATGAGAACCATTCTGCCTCCTCTTTTTCCCCTTAGTACTGTCTACACTGGGCCAGCTTGGGCAGAAACGGCTGAGCTTCTGTGCAGCCGGTACATACAGGCAGCTACTTCTGCACACACGGTCACGACTGGCAGGCACAGGTTCAAACAAGGACTTGACAAGCACGGGGAAGCAGTGTGGGTTTCATCCCGAGAAGAGACAAAACAAGATTGCTGCTCTATTCTCTCCTCTCCCTTTGCTTTCCTTTATAGATAGGTATGCCAGGTAGTGGCTTGTGACCCCAATTCTTCTCTACATCTCCATATCATGGATTGGATGTAAAAACATTGCACAGTTCTTCCACCATATCACTCATGTATCAGGAACATTCAGTCACACAGTTGCAGAAACTATACACGTTTGAATACGAATAATTTCGGAAAATCTGACTTCACTTATTATGGTTGTGACCAAGAGGTGACCTAATCACTGGAAAAAAATAGGGTAAATGTTGTAGGTGACAGGAGTTAGACAGAACTGGTTAGTTTGAATAATTGAGCTAATTATGAGAGGCTTCTGAGATACTTGATGTTCAAAAAAATCTTAAAAATAAATCTTGCCTCTCTAGAAAACACATTTTTTTATATTAGTTCTCCTAGTTCACCGGATGGCCTGGTGACATGAGGTATTATAAGCAAAATTTTTAAAGGGAAGAACTTCAAAGAGAAATTATGCTAAACTAAAATATCTGTTCCCTTATTATGCAGTTATCACCAGGAGAAAATAACTGAAAGGTAGAGTTTCTTTCATAATTTTACATTTAAGAGTTTGAGGTCACCAAATGCAGCTTGAGATGTCCAGTGACAGCTGTAAGTACTTTGGAAGTGAACTAACTTTAGAATATTTCAGGGAAAATCAGATTTATAATATAGTTCTGTATTTCTTAAGGCAAAATCAGAGTCCTGCTTTTCCCCTTTCTGGATACATACACATGTAGAGAGAGAGAGAAAGAGAAAAAGATCAAACATATATATGTAGACATAATTCTGTATATATTTCTGGTGACGTATTTTAAATACACACGTGTATATATATGTACACAGATACATATTTTGATATGAAAAAAGAGAGGCAAGAAAGATTCAATTTTGACAGTATAAGTCAATAAAATATTTTAATTGAATGTATTACCTTTCATTAAATGTTGGCTGCAATAAATATATTTTTTTTAAAAAATGGAGGGATTGTGAAAAAAATCTCTAATTTTCTCTAACGTCTTTGTCTAGCACAGGCAGCAAATTCTTCAGGATGCGAGCTGGAGGTAATGCAGATCTGTTGACATGTATAATTGCTATTTCTAGGGTTGCAAACTTTATTCCTATGTGTCTTTGAAGAAGAAGCCAGTAAAAAAGGATATCACAATCACCAGAGAAATGGTACTGTAAACAATTGTCTGTGATTAGGCACTTATCTTTGGATGTTCAGTTACCTTCTGCTTGTTAACCTTGTCAAGGAGGGGCATGGAGGAGAGCACCAACCAATTGAAACCTGCGGTAATTACTGTAATTCAGAAAGAAATATATTCACTGGAGGCAGGCAGTTCCACCCTCACAATCAACCTTTCTGCAACTCAAGGAAAACACAAACATGGCCTGGCTGAGACAAATTAGGCATGAACAAATGTTGCACATTAAATGAGTTAAAGGACCTTGCTGAAAATTACAAGAGCTGCTTAGGGAAGCAATGAATCCCATCAAGGCAGAAATAGGCTTAAAAGAAAGTTGGCTTTGCAGAGAGACTTACGGATGTATTTACCATACTTGGTTATCTTACCCAAGGCAATGCTAGGCACAACACTGCAAACGGATCAACATGATAATAGTATAGTGTTCTTTGGGAGACATTCAGGGGAAAAAAAGAGTTCATCAGCTCAATGCTGCAAAATAACTACTTCTAATAGCAATACCTGGTTTGTCTGTAGGACTTTCCATCAATCTAATCCCACGTGTCTTACAAAAGGATTTAAAAAAATACCAAACAGTTAGATGATTTAGAAAGCTAAGAAACATTTAACGTTAACCTGCAAAAAAAAGATTTTCAAGCAAACACATAGTCTTCAACATAAAAGTCACATTCTGGTTTTGCTGGCTTTCCCCAAAATGCATTCCTGTTGCACGGCATATATAAACATCTATAGCTGAAGGAATTGTTCTTCCATTCCTGTATCTCCTGTAGGTCATCAGCACTGCTAAATAATCTTGTCCTGCAAGAAGCATTCTGGTTTAATATGCATTAGCCTTTCCTCCCACTACAGTTATGGGAGGACTAGTGGAGATTATTTTACTTTAAACTGTTATGGCTATTTGATTTTATCCTCAGCTTTTATATGAGTGCAATTCATGAAGAACAATGCTATAATAGTTTTTTCATCCTGGTCCTTGGTCCATTCTGAAAGAAAAACTAAAAGGAGAAGGGCATTAAAACCTGTGGGGCTTCCAGCATTGTTTGAAGGTAGAGATAGCAGGTGAAAGAGCAGAATGCCATATGAATGTGTAAAATATGCATATTTGTAAATATGTTTTGAATACAAAGGTTAAAGAGAGGACAAGCTGAGCTAAGTCACAAAAGCATTCTGAAAGGATGGTGGAAATACAAGGTGCCATGTTCAGCATAAATCCTGCAGCATGTAATACATCATAAAGGTTATTCATTGAAAGCTTTGCTGCAGCCTGTAGCCTCTCCACAATCAAGACAACAATAAACTCTACAAAGTGGGACCAATTTCCACCAGGGTGAGGGTGTCCCCCCCTCCATCTTTATTTTTAAATGCATGATGGTCACATGCTAATTATGTAGACCTGTTACTGTGAATGACAAATAGCTACTTACAAAAGGACATTATGGCTAACAGCACTTTAGGGGTCGATTTTGTTCCCCGTCATTAAAATCCCCATTTTGTACAAAATTAGGAAATATAGTCTTACCACGGTAGCTTGTTGCCCAAAGAACATGTAGAGCATGCTGAATTAGGGATGAGTAAGTGCTATTGTGGAAATGATCTGCTTTGCACAGACTTTAAAAAATAGTGAGGGCATCTGCTGCTTGGAGATGTGGAAGGATCTGGGAAGGACAGATTCAAGGGTTATTCCACCTCTGAATTTACTCCAAGTTCACGGTTATGTCTACACTGTTTTTTGCTCTGTGCAGAGCTTTCTCTGCCAGTACTCTGGGACAGCAGAGAGCTGTGTCCTCATGTTACCTTAGCACTGAGCCTCCCCTCGTAAGGAGGTTCTCTGTGCTCTGCTATCAGTGCCAGAGAGCCAGCAGCTCAGGCAGGACAAGATTGCAAATGCTCGGCTATAGGGAGAGCTTGCCTGTGTCTGCCGAGAACTGACATGTGGCCAGGACCCCAGTTAGGTGACTGCACCCCTCTTTGGGCAGTATCTGGCACATCAGAGAAGGTGTCTTGGAGCTGCTCAGCACGACACAGGTCCTGTCCCTGGTGTGCTATCCCTTTGCCAGGCTCCCTGCTTCCAAGAGATATATGAGGAATATACAGAAGGAATAAAACTGACTGAAAAAATAAATACCAAAGGGGAAGAAAACTGCGGTTAAATATCCCATTAGAGCTGAGACTTCAGGCCAGCAGGAGTGTAAGCAAATCTCAGGCAACTGCGAGTAGCATGTCAGGGGATACTAATGCATACTAGGAGGTACAACATCTTGCTAGATTTTCTTTAAAGTCAAGTTGCAGATTATGGGACACTAAAACATGAATATCCCCTAAGACACGTTTAAATGGCAAGGTTACCAAAGATGGCAGAAACAGAAGGTGGTGTGTTACTAAAGCAAGACTGAAGATTTAGTCTCACAATTTATATGTCTGATAAAAGTGGAGCTTATGACCGAGATCTGCTACAAAATGTTATTCCTTTTTTTGATTAACCCATGACAAAGCAATTAGAATTTACAATGGAGCGAAAGTTCTCCAGTTCAGACCGAATCTTGCTGCATTGGGTCTGGCTGAGATGGAGTTTATATCCCCACAGCAGCCCTCCCAGTGCTGAGTGCTGCCCTGGCAGCCAGCAGGGTGTTGGTAACACAGCTTGGGAGGGGGCGGAGCCAGGACAGCTGACCCGGATTGGCTGTTCCATACCATGTGACATCAGCTCAGCCATAACAGCCAATGGGAGGGGAGGAGGAGGGGGACATTTGTTACTGTGTTTGTCTCCAGGAGCAGTTGCTACACATATGGGAGGTCTGCTTTCCTGGGAAAGCTGGACATTGCTTACGGAGGGGAAGGAGAGAATAACATCTTTGTTTTCCTTTTGTTGCTGTGCATGGCGTTGGCCTTTGCTTTAATTAAACTGCTTTTATCTTGACCCACAGTTTTTCATCTTATTCTCCCCTTCTATTTTGCTGAAGGGGGAGTGATAGAGGGGCCTGGTGGGCACCTGGCATCTAGCCAGGGTTAACCCGCCACACTTGCAGAGACTGAAAAATTATTTGCCACTTTGAAAGGGGAAGAGGATTCAAAATACAGCATGAAAAGAAGCCTTCAGCAGGTGGGTGCAGAGTGCTGAAGGACATGTTCTGCAGCATAAGGTGGAAACCAAGACAGCCCCAAAGGAGAGGCTAAAGGAGCAGCAGTTTTAATGGCATGCAGCTATGGTACTGGACAGGACTTTCGTGTTTGTAGAAGGAAGGGGACAAAAGCACATTTTATACTACTAAATGAGAGCATCTGAACTGAGCAATCTGAGTTAGGTGCCTGGTCTATGCTACTTGAATAGATTCCTTACACAGCTAATCTGCAAGAGCAACTCACCCCATCGTATGACACGTGATGAATTATGCATTTATTTTTGTTCTGTTTTGTCCTGTACTGTCCATCATAAAATGTATCCAAGAAATGAACCAATCACAACCTCAGGATCAAGCAGAAATCTGGGTGGTTTTTACAGCAGTTTAAGTCCAGCTTTACAGAGTCAAGGTGCTTGGTTAAGGACATATGTTTTTTGGATATTTTAAAAATGTACGAAAAGTACTTCTTGACCACTCTGCATGGTTAATTTCCTAACATCATTCATTTGAATGAATGCAATGGCAACACTGTCATTATAATATTAATTGCCTGAAGTAACATGTAAACCCGTCAGGGATTAGGCACAAGTACAGCACTGAAATGGGAACTAAGAAGATGACACTACTATTATTTTTTAATTCTCCAGACTTCTTTTAAATTATAACAAGCTAAGTAGTTCTTGATCTACTCTTCTGCTGTCTTTGCCAGAGTAACTTAGATATCTAACAGTGTGTTAGGGTTAAATTTTATGAGAGTTTTTAAATCTCAGGCTTTTTTAAACAGAACAGAATTCAATCCCACATGTTTTTCTGAAGCTTTAAATTGCTGCAGCACAGCTCTAGTGACAACATTGAAATACTTACGTGGCAGTGGATTTGTTGCGCTATTTAAAATGAAAAGTAGAGCTGTCTAATGAAGTAAAAATGCAGTCAAATGTAGACCTTGTCAATCACATAGATTAACAAGGGTAGGAACAGTACCTTCAAAATGCTGCAAGTAATCAAAAAGACAAGATTCTTTTGAACATTTTACTGCTCAGGAAAAGCTGTTTTCCTCACAGGAAAAAATATTTCTTTAAAGATTCTTTCACCACAGAACAGGAACCAGTACATCTTTTATTCATATTATCTGCAGAGCTTGTCATATCTGTATCCATATCTTAGGAGCATTCTCTCATTCGCTGACACAGCTAAAAGTGCTAGCCAGTGTTTTTCATCTGACAACAGGTCAATAAAACATGTGAAATAGGAAATATATATTTATATAATAATATGTAGTAGACCTGACATCTTAGGGTCACTGATCACCGATTTCCCTTATGCTTTCATTGCTACTGCCGGACTGCTTCGTGCATTCACCTGCATGAAGTCTCTCTAGAGTGGGTAAGTACAACGCTGTTGCCAGCAGCTTTAAGACTGAAAGAGTTTTCTTTGCATTCAGTTGGGCTTCAGCAGCGCCAGCCATCAAGGATTCTTCCCTTAATATACATTTATTGTCTTCAGTGTTTCCCCAGTGAAGAAACAGTCCTGTACATTTACTGTCTGTATTTTCAATGCTCGATTTGAAAATTGCTGGCTGCTTGAGACTCTACTACTCTTTCTAGATCCTGACCCCACTGGAAGGAGGCAAATATTGAATAATAAGAATAGGCCACTAGAGGAGACTTTCCCAGCTAAATCAGGAATGTGGAGCATACACTGGCAGGAAAAGAATGAATGTCTCTTTTGCTGATGCTATACCTTACTTAATTCAGTAGCTCTCTAGCAGAAGTAATGTAATCCATTAAAAACAAATAAACAAGCAGAAAACCCCAAAAGAACAAATTAATTTGTCTTGCCAACGATATCCATGACATAAAAAAAATAGGAAGGAATGGTGGGAAGGGAAATTACTAGATTTTTAGATTAGAATACATATTTTTGAGAGTGGAAGAAAGGAACATTGTCATCTTGAAACAGCTGGAGGTGCTCAGATATAAAACTGATGAAATCCATATTTATGTAAATAAATAGACATCAACAAATTAACTTAAAAATCAGTGGGCTTTGTATTTTCCCTGGGACAGAATTCTTTGGTGCACAAGGGAAAAAAAGCCTGCCTATACAAGAACCAAAAGCTAGTAGCATATGTGATTCCTGATCTTTTCCAAAATGTTGAACTCCAGGATGAGAGCAAACACAGAATATCTCTCCTCAAAGATTTTCTTTTAATTAAAAACTGGATTAGAAATCAAATCAAACTACAACCTCCAGCTATCTGTACTAATAATGCAAGAAACTTTCCTTGGGCAGGAAAATCTAAAGCTGTGGTAATGACAAAAGAAGGAATATAGGCAGCGTTGCATTTCCCCCTCAATCTTGCTTTGAGAATTTCTGTGAGACCACATGGTTACGAAAGTAACAGGCATCTTATTTCCTGTTATATTTTAAGATCTTATAGATTCTTTCAAGAAGGAAGGAAATTATTCTCTCTGCAAAAAACAAAGTGTTGCAAGTGACCTTATAAACCACAGGGTTTCTTTGTTGTCAAAGAAAACAATAATGTAAGAGTGTGTTTGGATATCAGCAAACAGCATTCGTTCCTGTGACCTCTCAATTCTGTAAAATGAGCTGTTGAGACTAGATTGTCTTGCTTGAAAAAATTAAATTGGCTGAAAACACCTATTTTTTTTTACCATGATAATACTTAGAATGCTTTCAAATTTCATACGACACAGAACTGTAGTCTATAACTACACTGTAAAAATAACCATAACTGGACTGACCATCTGCCTTCCTGTCATCAATGGCGTAACCACAGAATTCATGTTTGAAAACAGGGCTTTTTGAAGGTGGCTGAGAGTCTTTGTTTGAATGGGAATATTTAATCAATCTTTGGAAAAAAAAAATGAGATCTTTACAATCATCAATCTGTTACTTGCAATTGCAGAAGGAAACTTCGAGAAAAAAAAATGTGCATAAGGTGCTTTTTTTTCCTTTCTCTCCTTTTTATTTTCAAAGTCCCAAAGATGATTAACAAGGCTGCTGTTTCATGGCAATAGTTTACAGTATCACCAGTTTCCACATGCAGCTATGTCGTATCCAAACAAACACCAAGATTATTAATATGCAGAGCAAACACTGAAAGACTCAGTATGAATCTCTGTAGAAGATATTTGGGAATGAATAAACCTTCAGAGCAAATATTTGCTGGTTTAATAATTTGGTAACTCACTTTTGTGATATGAAAATGTATCCAGTAGGTCCGGACTAAGCTCACCAAAATAAATAACAAAAGAACTTTTCAGAGATTTTTTATTATAATGGCATTTGACCACCTCTGTGGTAGATTCTAATCAGCAATTAAAAGGTTAAATGTTCCGTGTCATCCTCCTGAGCTATTTATTCATGAATTTTTCGAAGTCACTTACGATTATATGTAACTCTCCAATATGTATGAAGGCATTTCTAGTCACTACCACGCAAAATTAGGGTGAAGGAGGGAGCAGAAGGAAGTAGAGTGACTAAAGCAGTGTTTGAAGTTTGCCCTAACTGGGTGAGACCACTAGGAGCTCCACTGTGATAAATGACTGTTGTTTATTGCTCGAGTGATTTAAAACAAGAGGTGTCAATGAAAGGACAAACATTTTAGAAAAGGTACTAAACAGAATGGTAATTTTTGTTTGTTTGTGCCGGTAACTCCCTGAAACACAGAGCTTGTGAGCAATCTAAACTAACTTTGTTGTTCTGACTGTATTCATCCTTTGGGCCCTGGCAGAGCCATAGCTCCACTTTTTCTTGGGCTGTAGTACAATGCTATTTCCCATGCATGATCTCTGCAAAACCAGTGAAACTTCACTAATTTATATGAGTTGAGATTCTAGTCTGAGTGTTTCCGGTGCAGAAGGGAACAACGCGGTTTACGTGTGCTTCTCTTCACTGTGCAAGACCTCTGCACAGTTAGTTCAACTAACACTGTTCATAATATCTTA
The DNA here is from genome assembly GCA_013400615.1 of Syrrhaptes paradoxus. Classification (NCBI taxonomy): domain Eukaryota; kingdom Metazoa; phylum Chordata; class Aves; order Pterocliformes; family Pteroclidae; genus Syrrhaptes; species Syrrhaptes paradoxus. The sequence goes on from VZTO01027677.1 coordinate 50,309, forward strand.
GCTTTTCTTGTCAATTAAATCTACTCCCAAAATAGGTAATATCTTTTATTATTCCCAACAGGCATTTCCCTAAAAAGTCATTGAATTTTTATATCCCTTATCCAAGGAAGACAGTAATTTTCAAGATACAGGACAAAGACAGAAATGAGCAGGCAACACTTTTATACAGAATTACTTGCACTTTGCAGAGCTAACAAAGTACACCAATTTCTAACTGGGGAAAAGTTACCAGCTGTTCTGGTGTATTTACAAATATACATCTATATAGGTGTGTATATACAAAGGTATCGCATTTGTAGCAAGGTGTATACTTTGTGTTTATTTCTTTGTTTTAGTCAGCCTGTCCTATGAGTATAAAATCGGAAACTTCCATTTTCTCACAGTTTCTTAAACATGAAATTTCTATTTTTCTCTTTACTGTTACTAATTGATCTCTAACAAAAGTAATTTCATTTTTTTTCTATAGAAGTGAAATTCTGAATGTACATATATTTACCAATCAAGTAATTTCTATATATAGTGTCTTCTATTCACATGGCTCTGTTATTGGATAAATAAGTACCATTTTTTTAAAAGATTCTTGAGCCTAGCCATAATCCCAATCTATATCTAAATTTACTATAAAATATAGGTAGCATTTAAAACACAAAGTCTTTGCTGACAGTGTGCATTTTTGCACAATTTTATGAAAGAACATCAGCACAGCTGGGGTTATTTTAAGCATTACCCATGCTTCCTACTTTTCCTTTTCTCATCGACCCATACTACAATGCAAATCAATGATGACTGTTTAGGGTAGATTTAGTTGAATTAGTCTTAACAGCTACTTTATACACAATTAGTTTAAATGGAGAAAATTAAGCAGGCTAAATATGGGAATATTTTTCAGTCCATTTACTTGTGTGTCTCCTCCCTAGGGTACTTCAATGAGGTCAATGCCTATCTCATTATTATTACTATTGATTTCCTGGATTTTTCTCTTGCTGTCCCTGCTATTGATGACATTCTGCCCTAAGTGAGTGGAGCAACCCCAGACAAACTGGGATGTCCTGAGAAAGCTTTATTATTACATTTTTAGTTAAGTATGCAGCAAATATAGGAGATGGGGGAAATTGGGTGTCATTTCTTCTGTTTGAGGTTTGCTTTGATACTGTGTATTATTTTATAGTGTCTTGTGAACTTGGCCAGGTATTGGTCTGATAAATGGGTTGTTATTCAGATGAACACCCACCATCAAGAGTAAGGACATAACTTACCTTCCCATAAGGCTGTAGGAAAGGTAGATTTCAATAAGAATAAAAGTTGCTGCAGCTCATCATTGCTCCTAAACTTATGGCATACCATAGTAAACCAGCATGTATTCAATCACGAAAGAAATTTCCAACAAAACTTGGGTCACCTTTTCAGCCCACCACTTGATTTTTTCGTATTTCACAAGTGAGAGTGTTCTTTTTTTTTTTTTTTAGCAGGAATTGCTAGATGACATTTAATAGCTGCTATATTACTATTATTTTTCCATTATCACAGGTGGAAAGGTGTGAAAATATGAGGTAAAACTGGTTAGGGCTTTTAAAGACATTTTTTATCCTCAAAAAGAAATCAATTTTAAAAATGAAAACCTTTGAGAGGGAGTTGAAGAAAATTTTCTTACTTTTTTGTGAGGAAGGTTAAAAGTCTTAGAACTTTTGAAACCTTTTCATGTTTTGTAGGTGAATGATTCTGTTCTTGAAGAACAAATAAAAAATTTCTTTGGAAATTTATACTAATTATACTAGCAAAATGAAATACAAGCTGAAATAAAAATTAAGTATTTGATTTATTACAAATTAACTTCTTCTCTCCTTTATCAGGTTGCAAGTAGTTTAAGTTTTGATCTTAGATACCATTTTTAGTACTGCAAAAATATTCTGGGTTTGAGAGCGTAATTTTCTAACTCTATACCTCCTTCACTGAAACCTTAAGATAGGTGTAGATTTCAGGTGAACAGGGACAGAAAAATTACCTCACTATTCCCCATCTCTGCTGTGGCCAGATTTATGAGGTAGGGTTTCTGCCACTGTAGCTTGAACATCACAAGTACAAAGAATTATTTTTACTGTTTGTTAGAGGGTGGGGGGGATGAGAAGGGAGGACTAATCATACCCATGGCTTTGCTTTGGATCTGCTCATGCTCCTGCATGCCAAAGAGGGACAGAATACTTGTGCTGCTTGGTATATTTCTCAGTTTCAGAAAAAGGCATCTGAAAAGTCTGTGTTTATAGCACAGCCCATCACACAAGGATGATATTCCTTTCAGTGCAATAAATTGCCTGAAGTGAGCAGGGTTAAGACAGACACAATGACTTTAGCAATGAAATAATGTGGGACTATGAGTGTGTGAACTGAGCAGTGTACATTTCTAGAATGCCAACACCTTTCTGGGAAACAAACGGCCAAGCATGATTGTTAACAGTTAACAAACCATACAGTTCAGAAAAGAAACCTAAAACTTTTCAATCAAGGTTTTGATGAAAGCAATAACATTCTAACAACATGACCTAGATTTTATGAGTTACCCAACACACAAAGAAGACTGCCTGCTAAGGCCAGTAATCACACAGTGAAGACCATGTAACACCCTCTGCATTCAGAAAGAATCAAACCACCAAAAGATACAGAGAAAAGATCCTCTATATAAACATTATAAAAGGCTTTGAAAGTTCTGCTAATTATATCAACTTCATGGCAAACAAAGGAAACGATCTGAAATGTTTTCTATTTCAGCTGGCTTTTGTTTAAACTTTCACAAAAAATGTTTTTTTATTTTCAATTAAAAGCAATTGAGTTAGATGTCATAGAAGAAAACAAGAAGATATATATATTCTGGGACTGCATTTTTAAGTTATGACTTTTTTCAGTTGAGCAGAGTTTTACTGATGTATGAAATAGAAACAAACCGACTATCAGATAAATTCTATTCATTAGTAAGAGTTTTTGAAATACTGGACTAGACTGATCAAGGAGAAAACTATTATCCATATATATTATAAATCTGAGTCTTTACAAAACACCTGTTTTTAAAAACTAAACATGAGATTCCTAGCTATTTCTTTTTTTTAAGCACAAAAAACATATACTAAAATTACTTAACTTGGAAATTCAATGATACAAAGGAAAGAAGGCCTGGATTTAGAGTTGCTTATGCCACTGCCTTGCTTGTGGTGTCTCTTTTTCTTATGCACTGAAGGTGATAATGTCCTACAGGACAACTGACTAATCATTCAGTTAAAAGCATGTCACAATATATACAGACTGAGGAACACGGAGGACTAAGTTACATTCTCAATTCCATTAGTGCTTGCAAAACCCCTAGTTCCTAAGGTGTCTTGGGAAAAAAAAGGAAAAATTGCAAGTTGTTCTAACACTAATGTTATCCAGCTTCAGTAATATCTGAATCCCCCAGTTTTCACCATTGTGTAGCACAGGCTTCCTTCATTTTGCAAGACCAGTAAATAAGGTGGCTTAACCTAACTTCTCTCCCTTTCCAACCTTCAGTCAGTTACTACTGTAGCCATTCCCCTTCCCCCCATGGAAATGAATAGATTTGCAAAATCAAGTACTATACTAGCAAGTATACTAACCACTTTCCAATGTCCACCTCCTGGAGTAAAGAAAGATGAATCACTACTCTCCAGTTACGTTTCTCATAACAACTAGAAGAGTGGCTGTTGCAGTGGCATGAACCCCACCTTCAACCTGTGAAGTTACTCCTAAATTAATACTGTAAATAAATGACTACCAACGTGAGACACAGACTTCTGTGTCTGCTGAAATGGTAAGCTGACTGTATCTATGAGGTACTTGTGACATTATGTTCTACTCTTTGAGATTCTTCTTTATAGAAAAAAAAAAAAAACAAAAAACAAAAACCAAACCATAAAGCAGTTTCTCAATAAGTTTTAGGAAGAGATAAATTTGGGCCAGAAATCTTGCTTCATGTTTAGCTCTCTGCCATGGTATTCTTGCCTATAGAGTTTGGTTCAATACACTCCATATGTTAAGGTGTGGTATAAAGAATGATAGTAAAACTGTATCATGTGGAACAAATATTTGAGAGAGAAGAATATCGATTCTGTGTATTATTTCAGTTCTGAATTTCAACATTTCAGAAGAATGTTTTCCTATCAACTCTTTTCACTAAAGGGGCTATAAAAGATCTTATTCTCACCTAATATGACCAGAAAGGAAATCACCACAGATCAGTTGCTACAGCTGGATATTCATTTTGTAATGAATATTAGGAATATAATTTGCAAGGACAAGAGGAACCTGGTAGCATTCAGGAAATGGCAGTGAGCCCAGAAAGCACTTAAGGTCTAATCCTGCACTATTAAAGCCATTGCTCCTACTGACATTAATGTTGCAAGATGAGAATCTTGATACAACTTTCACTGGACAAAGCTGATGTTTGCAGGCATCACATTAACCACGAGGAGCTGCATTTGTCTTCTTGCAATGCTTCTATGTGTGACTAAATTTTGAGAGTAACATACTTTTTGGATATTTTTGATTTGATCACTGATGTCTTAAAAGTCGAGGAATATTTTGGGTAAGCAGGTATTAATACTGTTACCCTTGAAAAGCACACTTAATATGTTTCAGCTATCAATGTGAGTGAGAACCACGTCAATAGAAACATCTTGGTTTTAAAACATGGTTATGTATCAAAAAGAAGACTCTTTGAAAATATAGTTTAACTATTTTACCACGGTATAGATATAAAAACTAGAAATGTTTTGTGGCTATTTTACAGTAAGGTTGCCCAAAGCGCGACGCAGCTCATAGAACCACCCTGGGTGGGACGAGTGGGGTTCGCGGAGGTTCTATATATGTATTCCCTTGGGGCAAATTAAGGTGAA
>VZTO01027677.1:56346-69752 GCA_013400615.1 Syrrhaptes paradoxus
CCTTATTTCTGTTTATAATATAGTTATTAAGGATAATGGCTGAAAAACAGCAATGGGGAGATTTGCAGCTCCTGCACTCTTGATGAAGGTTATTTGCTAGTTGTTCTTGTAGTTATTTGTTTGTTTTTCCGCTCAACCCCCATCCCTGAAATACAGGTATAGGGTATCTCAGGATGATCAGAGAATGCCATGTTATGTTGGCTGCTTATTCTTCTAGTTACTTCTAGAACACTACGTCTTTTCATTAAAAAAAAGGAAGAAAAAGAAAAAAAAAAAAAAAGATAAGCTGCCAAGGTGCTTTCCAACAAGCTTTTCTTGTAGTTAACACGGATATGCTATAAATACAAATGGAATTTTGACTGAGAGGGCAGATGACCTGTACAATTTCAAACAGGAAAAGAAATTCATTGTATTAGAGGTTAATTTTGATATGGTCATTTATAATAGAACTCTTTGTACAGAAGGTATTAAAACAAGTTGTAGACATGGCAACAAATACCATCCATTTGTAAATCGGAGAAGAAAATTAAATATGATTTTGAAATTACCTTTAAAAATGCTTCAAAAAGTGATTAACCTTGCAAAGAAAGGACTGTAGCAAACCATTTCTAATCCAAATTGTTTAGTTCTGCATTATAGATATATGCTTTATGCCTGAGAAAGAGCTCTGGGTCTTTTTTTTCTGCATGCCGACTGTAGAGTTAGCCCATTCTTTTCTCTTAGGAAAATAAAAAAGAAAATGCAGAGAAAGGTCTGCCTCAATAGGATTCATCATATTGACTCCTAAACTAGAAACCTGTAAGGCAACATTCACACCACAGCTGAATGCCTGCTAGAATACTGAAATCTAATGAAGAATAACAGCAGCAATGACTGCACCTGTGGGCACTCTGAGCTGTTTCAGGGCTGTATTTGGGAAGAGGAAGGAAGGCGTTATAGATATCTCTGGGACAGGCTTGTGGTTTAATGCACTCAGCTAGCAGCAAACACCATGCAGCCACTCCCTCACCCTGCCCCTCCCAGGGATGGGGAAGAGAATTAAGCAGGTAAAGGGAAAAGAGACTCATGGGTTGAGATGAGAGCAATTTAATAGCAATAAAATTGAAAAGAAGAATGATTATAATAATGGTGATGATAATAATAATAGTAATATATACAAATATACAAATGAGCAATACACAGTGCTCACCACCCCATGACCAAGGCTCCACTGTTCCTGCCTAACAAACGCAGAGCAGAGAGAGTCCTGAAACTGCAGTCTGCGAAAAGAGAGAAGACCCTGAGATGCCGACCAAGAGAGCAAGATGACCCAGAGAGGGGTGACTCAGAGACAGAGTACTTCCAGGCAGAGCCCCATCTATATACTGGGCATGAGGTGCATGATATGAAATAGACCATTGGCAAATTCGGACCTCATTCCTAAACTTGAGAGTGAATCTTAGGCTAGTAACTGGGGCTGTGCTCCCTCCTAGCTTCTTTTGCTCCTGCAGACACTGGCACAGCAGAGAAGCTGAAGAGTCCTTAACTGTCCTGGCAGCAACTATAAACATCAGTATGGTATCAGCCACCTTCTCAGCACAAATCCAAAACTCAGCCTCACACTGGCTGCTATGAAGAAAGTTAACTCTGTCCCAGCCAAAACCAGGACAGACAGGTTTGTCAGCTGATCTGGTCTATGCAACAGTTTTATTCTATCTAAACCTTCTCTTTTTTTTGTTCTTTTGGACTATTTACATTAATACATAAGATTGACAAGGCTGCAAAGCTATATATAAATAGATGTTGCAGGATGAGTTTTTGTAGTGAATTGATCACTAAACACTTTCTCTCTCTTGCTCAGGGATAATATTTATAGGAAAATGGTTGTACTTTGCTAAAAGTGGAACTACCTCTCTTATATGAACGATGTTTGAATGACAGCCCAGCATCTAGGAAACAGGTAAGCAAGTGTTAGAAATGAGGTTGAACAGTAAATTTGTTCTGACATGGAACAAGTTGAGCCTTGGAAGTCTAGACAGTCACTTAAATTTGACAGCATTGTTCTCTTCCTTTGACAGCAATAGCTGCAAAAACATATCATGGTATTATACCATATAGTAATGCAATGGCTTCCCCAAAAAACTTAATTACATCGTTAGAGAACATGCACAGTATACAGATGACCACATATGATATAGGGTGCTTAATACTACGTTTCATTAAACTTTACACATTCATGTTATCACCAATTAATATGTGGTATTATTCAACAGGAAGGCAAATCTTATTCGAAGATACCTTCTCATGACTAAAGTAAAACAAAAAAAAATAAAAGAAATGTCAGCATCTGTTGCTATAACGAAAGAGTTGTCCTGACTCTTACTAGACTCTGTTCATGCTTGAATTACAAGAAGGCTGCACATCCCAGAGAAAGTTTTTATATCTGTTTCTTGTGTTACTTCAGCTAAGATAGCAACTTCAGAAAATAAACCTTTTACTAGCTGAAGACGAGAATCACCATCTTGTATTGATTGCAGGCAGCTGGATATGTGCAATGTATACCACACTGTGTTATGCAATTGAACTAAATGAGAATGGAGTTTCTTAACTGGCAGAATTCTTAAACTTCAACACGAGTTTGAAAAAAGTCAACTCTGCAATTATATGAAACATTTTTGCTAATAAATCTATAATTGTCAATGATAGTTTTCAAAAAGAAACACCTTAATATTTTTATATATATCAAGTGTGAGTGATTGGATAATAAACACTGAAGGGAGAAACAGGAAGAAGCTGATATTTTTATTATACTTGCTATAAAGTAATTTTAATTGAAAATTATCCTATGTAATTATCTTTTAAATTAAAATAAATGACATTTCAAGAATTACTTTTGTTTTTCTTAAGTTTATTTTGAAATATTCTTTTTATACAGAACTTCTTCCTTACTTTTTAGATAAAAAAATATTGTGACAGAGACCATTTCTTTCATTATTAATTGCCATTTTTTGTCTGCACAAAAAGGAAATTTTAGGGCCATGAAGATGGTTAAGTGACTGGAGTCCACTCACCTGGAGGACAGGTTGAGAAAGGTGGATCTGTTCAGCCTGGAGAGGAGAAGGCTCAGGGGAGGTATCTTATCAGTATGTATAAATACCTGCTGAGAGGGAATGAAGAAGATATTTCAGTAGTGCCCAGTGGCAGGACAAGAGACAATGGGCACAAACAAATACAGGAAATTCCTGTTGAACTCTTTTACCTGTGAGAGTGGTCAGACACTGGAGCACGTTGCCCAGAGTGGCTGCGGAGTCTCCATCACTGGGATATTCCAAACCCAACTGGACTCTGTGCTGAGCAACCTGCTCCAGCTGACCCTGCTCTGAGAAAGTGATTGGACTAGATGATCTCCAAAGGTTTCTTCCAACCTCAACTGTTCTGCTGTTTTGTGATTCTATGAAAGTTTTTACACACATTCACATGCAGAAAACACACATCACAATCCAAATTGTATGTTAGCTGGGGTGCTGGAATATGGTACATTTTCCATGTAGTCTACTTGAAGATGTATAAAATAAATTAATAAGTAATTATATTTTATTGTTTGGGTTTTTAATTTTTTTTATTTAAAAAGTAGACGCTGTCCTTAAAAAGTTTCTTTTTTACATTACATTGTAAATTGCTTTTTCATATTTCATATCTTTCTCAAAACCCTAGTTCTTTATTCTTTAATACTGAAACACCACCAAGAACAGAGATTCCACAGGTTTTACAGGTAACCTACTCAAATGTTTTACCATCTTCTTTGGAAATAATTTTTCCTGACACCTAATCATTATTTCCCTTACTGCAACTTGCCTATTGCCACTTATTCTTCCAGTGTGCCCCTCCAGGAATAGTCTGGCTCCATATACATTACAAACCAACAGCAGTACCAGCAACTAAGCAGCAGGGCAAGCTCCAACTCATGGCATAGGCACCCATCAAACAAGATTAAGCGGTGATGACATAATACGTCACTGTCAACTAATCAGGTGACTATAAGGGTATGGATCATAGAATCATAGAATCATAGAATGGCCTGGGTTGAAAAGGCCCTTAAAGATCATCTAGTTTCAACCCCCCTGCTGTGGGCAGGGTTGCCAACCACTAGAGCAGCTGCCCAGGGCCCCATCCAGCCTGGCCTTGAACACCTCCAGGGATGGAGCATCCACAGCTTCCCTGGGCAACATGTTCCAGTGCCTCACCACCCTCACAGTGAAAAATTTCCTCCTAATATGTAACCTAAATTTCCCCTCTCTTAGTTTAAAACCAGTCCCCTTTGTCCTGTCACTATCAACCCCTGTAAACCGTCGCTCCCCCTGTTTATAGGCTCCCTTCAAGTACTGGAAGGCCACAGTGAGGTCTCCCCAGAGACCCGGTAGTGGATGCACTCTTTCAGCCTGTTCGAGTTGCCAGGTAATAAAGAACTTCATTCAAACTATACCTTTTGATAGAGGTATGTGAACAATGAATTATAAGGTAAGATAAGTTAACTTAAACCTCTTTCATAGTTCCTCAGATTTATTACGGTTAGTGAAAGTGATCAATTGTAACGGAGAACAGTATTTAATGTAATTAACTCAAACAATTACAAAAGGCAAAGAGACAAAATTTTATCTTCAAATACTTAGCTTCTCATGATGATAAGTGAGAGAAATATATTGTAGGACTTTAAATCTGAGACTGAACTTGCTGAAGTAAGAGTTTAAACATGAATGATTTGTCTTGAGACTTCACTGTGTCTATTTAGTACAAGAAGTCACAGAGATAATGTTATGCTGGAACGTGACCATTTTGCTGCTATTTAGGAACTTTAGAATTTAATGAAAGGGATCTTAGAAAAGGTAGGATGGACATTTTTGGCCAGAAAAAATCAGTATTACACAATAGCAGTGTTGTCCCTCAATCTGGGAATAGGTTCATGCTCAGTGTGCCAGAGCCAATAAGTGCACAGAGTCGAGATCCACCTTCTAACCTTTAATGCCATTCTGTAAAGAAATGGGTGCTAGGCAATGGTTCACAAAAACCAGCACACCTCCTTGGAAAAGTTGCCCGGTTTTTATACAGGTTACAACAAAGGGGTTGGATATTGATTAGTTTCTGATGTATTCCCACCCATGAATGGCTCATCATACAGAGGTGGCCCACTTTAGCACCTAGGCTTTCCTCCCAAGGATGGCCATTTTATTATGCTAATTGCCTTTGGGAACCCTTATCTTCATTTTCTCCCCTTTCCTGGTCATCTTGATTGCCATTTGCTCATAGTTGTCATTCCTGGGTTATCTTGTTCTGATTTTCCACCCTGGGGAGCACAGCAGCAGATACAAAAAAATGAGCTGAGTTTTGAGAATATATATGCAGAACTGCATGCAGAGATAAGCATTTCTCCATCAGTAACAAGACAGGAAGGTTTATTTCCCAGCAGAGTCTCCCAGACTCATAGAATTTCCTAGGGGTAATGGGATATCAACTCTCATTGCAGCTTGCATTACATACAGAAATACAAATACATGTGCATGCATACACACACACACTTGTACATATGAGAGTACACGTACAGGTACATGGCAAAGAAAATAACAGCAGTCTGCACTTGTTCCTGCTACTTATCTTCCTACATTTCTGGACAAACAGCATCTTGGGAGTCTTGGAGGAAAAATAATAATTCATGTTTTCATAACCATGTTTCACTCTTTTACAGTACTTCATGGCCAATAAGGTCTGGAAGAATCAATGCTAACCTGCTTTTCATTGCAAAGATGTAGGGGAGAGGTGGGACTCCTTTTCTTGGCTACAGCAAAGCACAGACCAGCTACAGGGAAAACACACCTGGTGCAGCATGCTGGGCAGAGGCAAGCCTATCTCCAGAATACTGAAAACACTTGTGGTCATAATTCTGGAAGCAACAGTAGAAATAGTTTTTGCATTGCTACACAGATTTTAATAATTTTCTTAAGAACTTCTGTCACAGAAAGAAAACAGAATTCAGGTTCAGATCAGGAAGAAATTTTCTCAACAGAGCCACTCTGTTAACTGGATAGAATGAGACTCTTTGGGGCTTGCAGTATAAGTCCTGTCAGTTGCTTACCACACCAGTAAATTCTGAGGATGCCAAGAGAAAACATCATTTGAACATTCATGAGGAATGAACAGCATAGTTGAATCATGCAGCCCTGCAGAGGATTTTAAAGCTGTATTTATTTGTTTTAAAAGTCAGCTTTCAAACAGAGCAAATCAAGGCAAAGATAGAACTTTCTTCCACTCCAGTTCAGCTCATTATAATTTTTCTTTGTCTTGCAGACCTAATGCATTCTGTACCACAGATTCCTGTATGAGTATCTTTTTTATTGTTAAACTTTATGAGATGATACATTATCTTGAACTCTGATTTTTCAAGCTTGTATGAATCATAGAATCACAGAATGGCCTGCATTGAAAAGGATCTTAAAGATCATCAAGTTCCAACCCCCCTGCCATGGGCAGGGACACCCTCCACTAGCCCAGGTTGCTCAAAGCCTCATCCAGCCTGGCCTTGAACCCCTCCAGGGATGAGGCATCCACAGCTTCTCTGGGCAACCTGTTCCAGTGCCTCACCACCCTCACAGTGAAAATTTTCCTCCTAATATCCAACCTAAATCTCCCCTCTCTTAAAATAAAACCTTTCCCCTTCATCCTGTCACTATCAGCCCCTGTAAACAGTCTCTCCCCCTCCTGTTTACAGGCTCCCTTCAAGTACTGGAAGGCCTCAATGAGGTCTCCCCGGAGCCTTCTCTTCTCCAAGCTGAACAAGCCCAGTTCCCTCAACCTTTCCTCACAGGAGAGGTGCTCCAGCCCTCTGATCATCTTCGTGGCCCTATGAGTTAGTACTATTTTATTTCTGAGGCCAAATCTAACCTGATAAAAACCATCATGCTCCATTAATTCAAGTTAAAATATATTGATTTGCATCAGCAGACCTTCAAGCCAATTGCATTTGCTCAAAATTTCTTTTCTTGGTGCTTATGTTGGCAAAACTTATGTATTAGCATCACAGTAGGAAGTGTACTAGGAAAAAAAAATATGTAGATCAGGTGGTAAATATTATGTGAGTTAGAATGAAGGTTAGAGGGTCTTTGTTGAAGAAGGCTGAAACCCAGTGAGAGCACAAAATCCCAGCCTGAATCACTATTTCCCACACAGTATGAATTTCAAGAGACATAAATGGAAATGAGAGAGAAGCAAACTTTCGACAGATGTTAGCAAGACTTTTTTCACTTAGTGCATAATAAACATATGGAATGGCCTATCAGGCACTATTGCTGAGGCAAAACACAAGGATCGTTCAAGAAACAATTAGATACTATTCTAAAGAAATTGAATACTTAACATGGATGAGCCCTGATGGGCTAATAGTCCTGATGGGTAAACCTCTCCAACTAAAACATTTTATGCTCTTATATTCAATCTAACGTATATATCACTTCAGTAGCATCTATCTGCTTCTTGGCTTGGTGTGAGTACTGTTTCATTCTGGTTTTCACTAAGGAAAAATAAGGAACCTTTGTTGTGCAGTTTTACCAAAAGAAAAGCAATGTCTGCAACACCTAGTCTTCTCCTCTCCTTTTCCTCACATATAACTGACTTATAGAAACATGGGAGATCTGAGATAGCAGCAAATGAGTTGCATTTTTATATGATACAATATGTTCAGATATTTGAACAAAGGCTAGCTGTCTCAAAGAAAGTCACTCAAAGCAGCTTATGTCAGAAATTCTGGTTTTGAACACTGCCCTCCAAATTAAAAGATGAAACACCTGCTCATGCTTTCTCTTTCTTTCCAAAACTCTAATACCTTGCCTCTTTTCATATCTGTTTCTGAGTAGCAAGCAAAGCAGCTTATCAGATTGCTTCTTACAGGACCATATGGAGACCACAGATCTGTTTCTCAGCTGAATTATTCATTGTGCTGGTGTTCTTGAAGTAGATTTAGGATCCGTTCTTTCACTGATTTTCTTTTTTTTTACCTAAATGTAGAGTGGTACTAGGTAATACTTTTTGTCTTAGTTTTGCTGTGTGCTTTCTGTCAGAGGTGAGAATAAATATGTAATTTTTATGCTTTAAACAAAACACTGTTATTTGAAATATTTCAGTTTCAAAAAAAACCCCCTCAAATTCTATTTGCAAAGCTTCATTAGCTTGAAAAAGAAACAAAAAATGTCACTTGGTCCTCTCCCCTCAATACCCGTTGTTTCAGGTTGAACAAATTATTTCGTGTCTTTTTAGAACTACTGCTGAACCAAAAAAATCAGCTCTCAGCACTCCCCTAATTAAAAGCAGCATGAATTAATGGGCATTTGCAGTTTCAAAGCCATTTGCCACAGGTATATTGCTGTTGTAGTGAGATACCCATTCAGGATAATCAGGGGAGGTAGGTGGCGTACCTTATACTGTCTCAGGAGTGGTGGACTCTTAATGTATTCAAGACTAATGTAATGCCAATTCAGAAATGATAAGTGTTCTGAAATGCAAAAAATGTTTAGCTTCTGGAAACAGTTGTGCAGATGGATGATAAAATGAAGACAAAACAAGAAAGATGGTCAAACCTTTGTCACAACAAAAGGTTAACAGTGAACTTCAATTTCCAGAGCCTTTTCTATTGCAAAAGAAATTGCACTACATTTACCTGTGTATGTTTGGTTAAAAGCACCCCAGACCAGCCCTCTCTCTCCCCAATATTTTCTCAATTGTAAATTACACTTACTGTTTTGCTTAACAGCCTGTGAGCCCTCAGCAAAATGGCAAATTTTAAAGCAAACAAGTAAGAGCACATTTTCTCTCACTAGAAGAATCCAGTCTTCCCAGAAGTATCTACTGGCTAATCAGAATTAAAAGTGTTTCTGTAATTTCAAAAAGGTTCTAATTTTAATCACAATTTATTTTTAAATGTATATTTAAAAAGAAAGCAAGTATTAAAAGTAGTTCTAATACTAAATGTACTCCTTGTAAAAGAAATGTAGGAGGCAATTTATTGACAGATGAAATATTCACAGAGGACAGAGCACAGGGCACCTAATAGTTTTGTCCTTAGACAGCAGCAACCTAGTTTTCATGTAACAGTGGACTACATTTCTGATGAGTATGTGCCATATTTTCTATCCTTATATAATGAAGCAAATACTTTTTGGTACTAGCTTTTGTTCCCTCTTCCATTCTTCCTTCCCATTTCTCTTTCCCCACTGTCAACAATACTATTTCTAATTTGTAAGAATGAGAACATAGCTTTAGAATACTAAGATAAAGGCAGACATTTGAAATCTATATGAATTACAGTAGCATTTTCACATCCACCGGATAAATACTAAATACAAAAAATACAATACTATTAATCTTCATTTTTTTGTGGCCTAGGAAGATCACCAGCTGATTTAGAAAAATACATCCCCCACATTGTAGTACTGCACAGCTGGGTGTATGACAGAATGGTGGGCTAGGACTGATGAAATAATATTTCTCTTTGAAGCATTTGCCCGTTGCCCAGTCAGTAACAGGTCTTACTTTAAAGAGCATTTTCTGTGGCAGAACTGCATGCCCTGTGTTCTCAGCTTCAGTGGCTTCAAAGGAGATCACAAAATTGTAGCTTGAACCTGGTTGGGAAGTATTATAACAAAATTTTTCTTACAAGAATTTTAGAGTTTGTGAGCTTCCACCTTGAATGTAAGATGTTACTTTGCTATAGGTTTACAAATTCTGCTGTTGGTTTGTTTTAGCTAACACCGTACAATTGTGTAGCATGTATTTATCTTGTAAAAATACTAAAAGGAAGTGCCTATAATAGCAAAATATTTGGTTTCATTCCTAAAAAGTGAAGCGTGAAAGACCTGATCGAGTGAGAAAAAGATGAATAATTAAGCTACCTTTGTAGAAATGAAGAGAAATGTAATTAAGCAAGGTGATATTTTGAATACAATTTTCCAGCATTCCATATATATTTTTGATTACACTGTTCACCACTACCACTTCTGCTAATGTATGCCTAATGGCATGTTAGACATCCTCTGATCACACCTCACAGATTAAAAAATTCTCTTCTACACATTCCCTGTAAAAAGTAGCATTAAATGGGCAACCTTCTCGGGCATTCTTTTTAGCAAAGGGTGACTAACGCTGTAAGCTGTAGTCAGAAAAAAACATCTGTGTGAACTCCACTGAAAAGTTATAAAGACAACCAGTTCACTGTAATAACCAACCTTAAAAAAGTCTGTGAAGTTAGGACACATAGTGAAACAGTACTTGGGTAGGAAAAAAAGTATGGGGAAGAGTGGAAGTTTCTGTGGGTATAGATATCAGAAGCAAGGCCAGAACACTCAGAGATCCTGCCTTCTGTTGTACTGCTCTAAATATGGCACAGCCTTTGAACAAAAGGTTTTTCAACAAAACACCATTTTATAAAACAGAAAACTATTTGGTCCACATCCTTCTCGTTCTAGCTGTTTCCCCAGGAATTAACATCTCTCTTGCTGGAAGACCACTGCGAGCATACTCATGAACAAATGTTATGGTGCTTGCTCATTCACTTATTTTGATGACATTTTGAGATCAGGTATTGCTAGTAGTAGCCAGTGAAGAAAAGTGTGTTTCTCCTGGGGGTTATAAAATGTAAATTTTGCAGTTCTAAAATATAGTGTGACCTTTGTGCTGTTCTCTAAGTCTTCTGTGCTAATGTGAATTAGTTGTTCAGTTTTCTAAGAATGTGGTGTATGAGCACCATCCAGCAATACTGTGATGAAAATAATTGAGATACCTTAGCGAAAGCCCTGTTGTATTGTAATAAAGTGTTAGAAAATATGTTCATTTTTAATTGTTTCATTTCTGGGACTATGTCTGCCCAAGGCAAGAGAGAATTGAGTATGTATTTCTCTGGTGTACAAAAACATTTATTCGGAATGTATGCAAATCAACCACACATTCTCATAAACAGCAGTACTGAGCTGATAGTTAATGACAGTAAAAGCTGATAACTTAATGATGAAAAAAAACCCTCCCATGCCTAATTAATAGGCTGTAACACTTTCAGGGGAACTGGACTTCAAAAAAACAGAAATTCTTAACTCTTACAGAACCATTTCCTGGGCCACCTGAGAAGTGGCATGTTTTTTCTTCATGAGGCAGGAGAGTCTTGACCAAAGGGATGCTCAACAGGTTATGACAGTTTCTTAATCGATGCTGCTCTTGTAGACAGGAGTTTGTGCTTCCAGTAGATTATATTTTAATGATCTACTTGTGGGGCAAAAATTTCGTGACCTGACAACAGGCCACGACCTGCTGGGATAATCAGCTAGGCTGACCATGAAGATGCATCATGGAAGAACAAGGAATACAGCAGTAGGAGTCAGATGGATGGGTAAATCATTTGAGTGTAGTTTGATACAAAAAAGTGTCTAGTGACACAAAAGAAATAGGAGAGCAATGCACCTTAAGAAAGGAGAAATCCACAGATGGGAAGTGTTTGAGTTCCTTTTGAAGATGGATGGTATGTCTTTTAATGGAACTTATTCTATAAAAGGGAAAAATCATTGTGGAAAATTCTGTGAAGCTATAAAGCTTGCCATCACTATTACATTCTTTTTATCTGCTAGCAAAAATTTTCAGGGGACATGTGTTATTTATGTACTTCCTCAGTCACATGAATGAAACGATGTTGGTGCGATCTCCTTTAAGTCTTAAAAAAGCACCGAGATCTCACTGCTGTCAAATCACACTGTTTATTAAGTGAAGCCAACAGGCTCTCCAAATAGGTTCAAAATGAACATGCTTGGAGAAACACTAAAGGATAAAGCACTATCAAAGAGAAGCAGTTGAGTGAAAAGTGGGAATGTTCCAGGAGTAAACAGGATCTAAAAGAAATATAGCAAACGGAAATTCACTGCAGCCTCACAACAGCCTACACCTTTCTCTTACTCTTCTGTGGTTGCAGCAGGGAACTCCAAAACTGCTGAGAGCTGAAATAACTTCTGCTCAATCAACTCATACAGGTCTTGCCTCTTATTTTAATGTAGTGGAGGTCAGTGAGATGGAGAGGTTTTATCGTACTGAATGATAACTAGCAAGGGATGATTCTCAAAAGATTTGGAGTTTCATTGCTTGAAACTTTTCACAGCCTATTCAGTTGTGGCATCTCAACTAAAAGACCCAAGAGAACAAGTTTATGAGAAGATTTTTTGATCTTCCTTGTTCACCTGCATTGAAAATATCACATGAAAACTACTTTTCTCACTTTACTGCAAGGAAGATTATTGATAGTAGTCATTAAAAGGGACAGGTGGTTTTTCTGGCTCTGGTAACAGCTGGCTGCATAATTCAATCCGATTAATATGTAAGGATTCACATATGGGCGGGTATTTTATGGATGGATGGAACAAGTGACAACATTTAACAAATGACCTAAAATAGGTCTCAGGGTGTTCCTGTTTCTAGCCCTGAGAAACATGAGAGTTCTACAAGCATATCTGTATTTGGGGATTCACTTTCACATGCATGTTCATGTTTACTGTACTTTTTAATAAGCAGGTGATACTTTTGGATTTTGTGGCATCTTCAAACCAATATTAAAAATCCCTTTTTTCCTAATTAAAAATATTAGAGAAGCTTAAAACTGTCAAAAAAAACCCCCCACAATCCAAACCAGAGAAACCCATAACAACATCTTAATTGCAATCGGACAAAGATTAAACATTTATTTTAGCAGATGAACAAAATGACTTATTTTTCAGAAACATATAGAATGAAAAATTATATATATTGAATTCCAAATCTAAAGACTTATGAAATTAATGCAGAGAATTCTGTGTCCTGAATGAGCAGAATTAAATGTCTTTCAGTGAGAGAGAATGGAGGACCAGCCTGAGCCAGTGTATTTTTAGTCTTGTGTTTCTGTAAAGAGCAGAACTAAAAAGCTCTCTAAACAGAGTTTTCTAAATATGAGAAACTTAGTTACACTACATCTACTTCTATTACGATACCCATAAAATTTCACACTGATGTTTACTTGCACATCCCAACAATCCTCTCTAAGGACTCACCCATAAAAGAGGAAACAGGCTTATTTTCCTTTGCCTTGGCTTTGCATACCTCAGCATTGTTTTTAACCTTTGAAGCTTCTGCACTCCTGGGGTCTGAGGCTTGCAGATTTTAAGCCTTTCTGCTAGGATGCTATAACGCACTTGAAGAAGTGACATGTACTACATGTGGGGAAGAGTAAGTTACCGTCATACCCCTGAGAGTAAAGATCCGCTGCTGTAGGCAAATATTAGTATGCACCTGAGCAGCTTCTCATTTAAGGACCTCTCAAAGTGAAGTGTGGGGTTTGGCTAAGCACTTTCAACACAAATCCAGCTTTTTTTTTTTTTTTT
>VZTO01027677.1:69758-80203 GCA_013400615.1 Syrrhaptes paradoxus
TTTTGGCTGGATTTACTTCTCCAGCTGCAGAATAAACTGCTTGCTTATAAATGTTAGCCGTTAACTATGGCAGTTAGCACAAGGAAGATTGCACTCATATAACAATACAAGTTAAAATCTACGACTTCTTAGCTGTCCATGGGCCATTAAAAACAGAGAGGAATCCTGCATTTAACCTCAAGGACACAGAAATGGGTTGGTTTGTGTCTGAACCTTCACTAGCTCACATCTTTCATTGTTCTGTATCATGTAGTATCAAAATAAATAGACTTTGTTATGCCAAATGAGATTTTGAACTGAGCCTGGACTGAAAAAGAAACAATTTCAAATTCAGGCACATGTTAACCTGAAGCAAGAGGAAAGCCATATATTTAACCTTACTTAGCCAGTTCAGTGTACTCTGAATCCCCTCTCAATTATTTATTTTAATAAAATATAAGATTTCATTGATCCTCTCCAAGTATGTATTTAAGTTTATTAAATTAGCTTTTTCTGGCCATATTTTCCAAATAAATTTATATAGAAATCAACATTAAAAAAAAATCTGATTTTCACAGATCCTTTTTGCCTGGTAGACGAGGCTTTTAATCCATAAAAATCTTATATAGGTGCTGCAGTGGTTGATGTCTTCTTAGGGAGTTAAACTGAAAAAGAAATTACATGGGCCTGGACCAATAAGATGAAGAAAATATTGGGACAAAAAAAATTTTTTTTTTTGAAAGACTAAAGTATTTTGTTCTATCCAAACAAACTTTTCTTATTTTTAAAATATCAAGAGAAAATGTAAGCAAAATGAACCTAAAATTAAGAACAGTCAATAATAATAATATGTTAAAATAAAAGTACAAAACTTCTGGTTTTTTTTTAATTATTGTTAACAATACTAGAAGAGGAATATAACAATTAATAATTCACAAATGTTTTGGCTGATCACTTTCTCCATTTTCCATATTATAAAAGTGCAAAAAGAAATATCAGTTCCACACCTGTGAATGCGCAAACTGGAAATAATCCTTACGTGACCAGGTCCTAGGATCCAGAGTGCTATGAAATTGTATACTATAGGTCATACACAGGTGAATATCAGGATCTGAAAAACAAATGTAATTATACCTTTGACATTGCTGGAGCATGAAGGAGGCTAAAGCAGGAGCTCTGTCTTTGTGTATGGAGGAACCCAGGTTAACCCTCTGCTTCCTTTGCTTTTACCTTTGACAGCTGAAGAAGTCTCCCAGTATTATTACCCTTCGCACAGAACACCCTGTTTTGACTTGAGTGGAGTGGTGATTTTATATGTGTAAGACTCCACTCTGTCTGCTTTACTCCAAGTAGTATGAAGTAGCTCAGGTCAAACTGGTTTGACCTCAATGTTCATGTGTGAAATCTTGAAGAACTGAAAGGGAACAGGTAGAGTAACATTTTTGGGTGTTTTCTCAATAATAGTCTATTTTCTCATGAAAACCAAAACTAATTTCTGAGGATGGTGTGTGTGGTTTAGATTTCTGATTTCTTTCTATCCAAGCTGTTTTTTTTGTCCTTGGGGAAAAAAAAAAAAACAGGCACTACGTTTCACACTGGTATTATTTCATTCAAAATACCTACCTTTATTTGGATTGCTTTATTAGTAATACTAGGAGCCATTTCTCTCCAACATTCAGTTAATCTGTTTTTATCTTTGCTTAATGATGTCAGTGAAATGCCATCATGGCATGAAACAGTGGTTCAGAGACTTTTGGAACTTAGTGTTATCGACTATGAAGTACTAGGGAAAGAGATATGAATTTATTTTTGGAAAGGGAAAGAAGGTTATGAACTAGCTTTTGAATTGACAAAATTATGCACATTGGATCAAATCTGGAGGTACATACTGAGTTAAAAAAAAAATCCCATTGATTCAAGAATCATTTGGACTGTGCAAGAGATAAGTGAGATGAGGATTGTGTTTTTCTCCGTGATAATGAGATGGTCAGCAGAGAATGGGAAAGGACAGAGTTCTTCCTCAGAGTATAGTCTCAGAAGGGTCTGTAACTTGATGACCGCCTTCCCCAAGCTGTAAGGACTAGCCTCTTCTTCTTTGCAAAGAGATTTGCAAACATGGGAGGAGGGTGATGGGCACTGCTTTATCTAACATCCATGCGTGTGAAGAGGAGGGAGCTGCAGATTGAGAAGTACTTCGTCTTCATGATTGCTTTATGTGGACAGGTGTGTCAAAAATGAACCAAAAGGCAGAACACATGCATGGCACAGTTCCTCCTTCCTGCTCACCAAGCCTCCCAGGTACAGCCAAGGCCTGTGTGAGAAATCCAGGGTCTGGTCACAAAGAATTCAGAGTTAAAGACTTGTCATAAAAGTGGGTGCTCCAATTATATCTTTATACTTCAAATTTAAGACTGAGATATCCAATATTTATAATTACTCTAAAACTTAATCAAAACTATACCTTGGAGCATAATGAAAAAAATAAATGATACTGCAGATATCTTAATAACTTGCAAGATTTTATTTGTTCAGGCAGGATTAAAAAATCCCTGCATTTTAGGAAAAAAATTTACTACAATGCTTTTGTAGTTGATGTTTTTATTATTTTTTGTGTGTTCATCAGAGCAAGACAGATTGTTCATGAATCATGATAGGCAGCAAAATTCAGATAATTTGCAAATATCTGAATTTTCAATGTTATAGGAAATTTGTAATAACCAAAAAGATTTTAAAATTCATTATAATTTCCTCTTTCAGAAACGTTATTTTCAGTTGATTTTATTTCAATTGAAAAAGTCGTAATATAAAACAGAAAAAACTTTAATTAAAAAAGTCATTAAACCTCTCTGCTTACCTATATATTTAATATCAGAGAGTAACTGATTAGTCTATGATACTGACAGATGAAAAGTTTTAATAATACATTAATTAAAATGCTGAGCAAGATGGAGTAAATGGCCAGGTTAAACATGTCAGTTTGCTAACCTTCATGAACTGTACACAGATTTGTCACAGTAAAAATAAAATAACATAAGCATATTTACTAAAAATAACTAGAACTCTGAGCCATATTTACCGCAGCACTAACTTCGATTTCATGTTGTAGACTGTTACAGTCAGAGATGACTGAGGCTGCACGTTAAAAGACTGGAACAAAAATTCAATATTCACTGAGACAAATATCCCATAATTTCTCTTCTCTGAAGTATTTCATAAAGCCCCGTGGTGCTACTATATAATATGTAAATCAGATTAATATAGGACCGTGATCCCCAGGACTATCAGTACAGTAGTTCCCTGCAGTATTAAAGTCCACAAGACGTGATTTTTAATATATTCATGAACAATGAAGGAAATACATGTTGCATGCAAAAATAGCTACACCTTTTGGAAGGACAACCAACCAGATGCTTTCATTTCTAGGTTGGCAACCATGGGGATGCAAGAAAAGTGAGGTGTTAGTCCTGGGACTTTACACCTAGGATTTTCAGTAATGAATGTTGCTGTGTTAGCAGTACATATAAAGTTTTTAAAAAGTTTCTGGTATCTAGAAGCCATGGTAACTCCTACTTTAAGGATAAGTTTTGCCTCATACATACCTATTAACAGGTAAATACCCATGGTGGGGGGGGGGGTGTTCATTTAACAATTGTTTAGCTTGACATCACCTCTTAAAAAAGCAGTATTCTATAACTTATACTCTTATGGAATAACACTGTTAGAAAATGTTTTGCTTCTGTCCTATCGGGCTGAAACATTTTACAGTCTACCAGTTTAGCTATGGTTCTCTGGTACCCCACAGACAGGGTGTGTCAGGCAGCTCACAAGATTTCCCCACAGAGGCAAGATCAGGGAAGCACTTTTGGAAGAAGCCATGGGACAGAAACAACCTATTTCCTTTTTGCAAGTCTATATGATAAGTAGAAGTATGCTCTAGATCATTTCTGTGCTACATTTTTTTATATATATACAACATAGAAATCTGTCTCAGATATTCCTCTGAAGGAACAGCACAACCACACTTTTGTGAAGAATGGAGGTGTGAGACCTTGCTCAAAAAGATTAGAGCTGTCACTGAAAGCAAATGGTCCGTGTTCTAATGCATGTCAAACCTCAAAGGTGTAGCACATGAGTTAGGTTGTCAGCATGTCCTTGTCTTCCTTTATTTTTTGTTGCTGTTCGAGCAAAGCCAAAATCACTGTCAGGGACCGGACTCCTACCCATCCCCTCCCGGATGATCCAGGTTTATGTCTCAAACAATGGGCAGAACACTTTCTAAAGAGGCTTCACCAGGAGTGCTTGGGCAGAGCACTCTGACAGAATGTTTCCAAAGAAGAGGCACCACCATGTCTACGAACAGCTCAAGCAGAGCATGGTGGAAGAAGAGCTCTTTTGTGAAGGGACGTTAGCGAGTCATGAATGTTTCAAGCAGTGGCACACCTGTTGAAGTGAGGCATGGGTGCTGAGGGCTGGAGTCGTCTTGGTGGAGAACCAGCTGCCACCCCCTGCCCCCCCGCCTCGAAGGCAACCTGGATGCAGGGCTGTTGTGCCCCCCAAAGTCAACCCTGAAGGTGACCTGGGTGCTGGGCCCCCCCCAAAGGGCAGTCCAGGACTGGACTGGACTGAACTGTATAAAAGGTGAGCCCAAACTGTGCTCCCCACCGACCCATCACCACCCCATGCACAGATTCTACCTGAAACAAAGACTTCTGCCTGAAGAGCAGACACGTGCTGGAACGAGGTGATGTTCTCTATGTCTCTGTGTTTGTGTACCTGTGTCTCTTTATTTATCTCTTTCTGCTCCCCTCTTTCTTACCTTTCAACTCTTTCTTACTCTGTCTTCTGTCCAATTTTTGCCTCAAATAATGATTGAACGTTATTTGGTGCTTGCTTAATGGATAAGTGATGTTTGCTGGTAACTGGCAAGTGTGATTTGGTGCTTTCCTTGGAGAAGTTGATTCGTGATATTTTTGCAGTTGCTGAGGTGAATAAAATTGTGTTGTATTGTTCCTGCTGTGGGCAGGGTTGCCAACCACCAGAGCAGGCTGCCCAGGGCCCCATCCAGCCCTGGCCCTGAACACTTCCAGGGATGGGGAATCCACAACTTCTCTGGGCAACCTGTTCCAGTGCCTCACCACCCTCACAGTGAAAAATTTCCTCCTAATAGCCAACCTAAATCTCCCCTCTCTTAGTTTGAAACCATTCCCCCTCATCCTCTCACTATCAAACCATGTAAACCATCACTCCCCCTGTTTGTAAGCTCCCTTCAGGTACTGGAAGGCCGCAATGAGGTCTCTGTGGAGCCTTCTCTTCTCCAAGCTGAACAAGCTCTGTTCCCTCAACCTTTCCTCATAGGAGAGGTGCTCCAGCCCTCTGATCATCTTTGTAGCCCTCCTCTGGACCCATTCTAAGAGCTCCACGTATTTCTTGTGCTGGGGACCCCAGGCCTGGACACAGTATTTAGGATGGGGTCTCACAAGAGCAGAGTCACCTCCCTCTCCCTGCTGGCCACCCCTTTTTTAATGCAGCCCAGGACATAGTTGGCCCTCTGGGCTGCAAGCACACACTGCTGGCTCACGTCCAGCTTCTCGTCCACCAGGACCCCCAAGTCCTTCTCCGCAGGAGAACTCTAAAGGTGTTCTTCTCCCAGTCTAGATGGGTATCTGGGATTGCCCCAGCCCAAGTGCAACACCTTTCACTTGGCCTTGTTGAACCTCATTAGGTTCTCACGGGCCCACTCCTCCAACCTGTCAAGGTCCCTCTGGATGGCATCCCTTTCCTCTTTTATACTGACTGCACCACTCAGATTGGTGTCATCTGCAGACTTGCTGAGGGTGCACTCAACTCCATTGTCTCTGTCGTTGATAAAGATGTTGAAGAGCTCCAGTCCCAAGACAGGCCCTTGAGGGCCACCACTTGTGACCAGCCTCCACCCAGACCTAAAGCCATTGACTACAGTACAATATCTTTTATTATAGTATGATAACTTTTTTTTCGATGCAAGATTAAGAGAGAAAATCGTGCTGACTACACAAACTTCTATCTATGCATACATGTATACGCACAATCACAATTGCAACTTTTTTTGTGGTCAAAAGTATTGTAGACTGGAGCAGCTGAATGAATCTGCTGAGTGGTGTAAATTCCATATTGTGTAAATTATGTTTATTTAATGAATTTAATAGGTAATCAGAGCCTGAGAGTTGGTTGTTTGACTTATATATATGTTTTAAGTATAACATTCAAAGAAACAGCAGTTTCTGATATACCTTTTGTATATGGAACAAGATGTGTTAATGGTATGCGGTATTGCAATCGAATCAGTTTGACTATTCAGTATGTACAAAATGGTGGAAGAAGTGAGTTCTATGAATCAAAATGAATTAGTTATATACCTTTAGGAGACTTTAACATTGATGGTAATTTTCTGGTAGAGCCATTGCCATTAAATCAGACTGCCTGACAACAATGATCTTTCTAGCATGAAGTTTTATGGAAAGATTACTTTTATTTCTGTTATTGAGAACCTGTCTTCATAGGGGATCCTGCAGTATAGGAGAAAGTGCTGAACGCATATATCAGGGGAATGGGAGGAGGTTTCCAGTCTACTACACACCATCTACTCCATATGCATGGGGGTCATATGCTTTGGGTGACCTTGTCTCCCACAGGGCCATCTTTGTCATCCCCTTACAAAGCAGAATAACTTTACTGACCTGTCCCTTCTCTATGCAGGTATGGTAGCGCTCCTCTTTTAGGATTAGAGCCCATAAATACATGTCAGGTCTGCATTTATTTGTAATTTCATGGTGAAAATATTTTCAGCTAAGGTGGAGGGAGGAAACATTATTTTCACATTTCTCCTTCCTAATTTGAGACGTTCAGTTGACCTTGAAAAGTCATAGCTTCTTTTCTGTGTATTGGGGATAACATTGAGTTCCTAGGAAAAGACGGTAATGTCAGAAATTACAGCCTCATAAAGCCTTTAATTCTCATCATAAAAATAATATATAAAGTAGAGAACTATGAGGGTGCCTTACATATTGCACTGTCAGGTTTAGGAGCACTTCAATGAAATTTACAATGCCTTTTTATTTGATGGTGCGAAAGAACAAAAGAAAGAAAGAAAGAAAGGTGTAGCTTAAAAATTGCCATGCTACAAACAAGTGAGCTTTACCAAGAGTGGAGGAAGGGAATCTGGGAGCACAAAATGCTGGATTTTGGGCCTTTTACTACATCTTTAGAACAATGCTGCTAAGAATCCCAGATGTTCACTCCAGGTGAAGTTTTTAAATAACATACCTACTAAAATTTTAAAATTCTGCTCATTATGAGCCGAATACTTTTCTCAGAGTATTTGAGAATACAGATAACACAAATAACTTTAGGAGCTTCTGAAAGCACAATCAGAGAGCACAGAAAGAGTTCATTTGGGCCAGAGGCAACAGATGAAATCCCAAGTGCCTTGTGGCCAAGTAAAGTTTTCCCACTGGTACTAAGGAAGACAAGATTTCACCCAGTTTCCCAAGGAAAACCTAAGCACCTGTCTTCTGAGCAGCAGTAATCATCTTCATTGTTCCAACTTTCCATTCTGGCTATGACTGGTTTTCATGGCTAAAAGTCTAACATACCTCTCTTTGCCCAACTGCTGCAACATATTAGTTCATTGCAACTCACACCTGTAGGACTTGGCTCTCCTGCTTGAACCAGGTAAGGTCATATTTTTGCTTCCAAACAAAGGCTGAAATCATGGTTGCTGTAAAATCACAAGCATGTAATATATGATATAGCAAGCAGGTCTAAAATTCTCTATTGTTCAACTTGGGGAATAGAATATAACAGATGGTAACTTCATTATTTTCTTAAAAGCTTTATTGAAGATGTTTTGTTTGCAAGATGTTGAATACAAGCATATGATCGGGAGCAGAGTACACAGAATATGGAAAGATACAAAGAGTAAACATAAGTACAAACATTCAAGGTCAAAAATAAGAGGTCAGGATGCACACAAAGGTGATTTAAGAGTAAATGGGAAAAAATTTTCTTTCTCTCAGAGTCACTTATCTTCAGCTGAATATATTGGACAAGCTAAGTCTTGTCACAATTTGTACAGCATGCTGGCCACCAGGAGCTGCTGAAGAGGTAAGCATCTTGCAGAAACGCTTTTTATTCTGACCTGGCTAGTGGTAGAATTTTATCATGTGACTTTGTTATTGAATTAATCGATATAAATAAATAATCAATGAGTATATATAAATACATGTGGAATAGAGTCCATGTATTATTTTTAGGATGGAAACACTGAAATGCCACAGCACATGAGAGGTTTTGAAGCTGCCATTTATATTTATTTACTTACAAAACTGTGACTTATAGAAATAGCTCTGTTTTTTCCTCCCAGATTCACAGTGTTCTGGTAAATGTTTTCATACATGGTTAACCTTTCATACGTCATTATGTGGGCACTAAGTAAGTCTATCAAAAACTTAAAACAACCAGTTGTTGTTCTGGAAGGCAGCAGATGCTGAATATTTCACAGATGCCTTCCTCCCATTTGTTTCGTTTCACCACTTATGTGAAGATAACTGAAACACATTTTCCAAGTCTCTGCTGTGCACTTGATCAGCACTCTGGTGGCAGATGAGCTTCAGTGTAATGGTGTCCAACAGGTGTGAAAGGGCAAAATGGGGCTTCTCTGAAATGTTTTATAGATGTCTGCTGATTGCATTCTGCTGCTCCCAACACCCACATGGGAATCTCACACACTTGTCATCTCTGCAACATGTGGTAACGGCTGGGAGACCCACTGTCTGAAGAAAACTGCCCTCTTCCTTCTTCATTCACAGTTTGGCAAGTAGTTCACTCATGGTCAGATTTGTTCCCGAAGGTAGCAGGCAGCTACCAAACTGTGGTAGAGTATGTACCCTGTTTCTGAACTTGTACATATCATACTTTTTTCTTTTTTTTATTTTTNCTTGAGTTTGTATTTATTATTCTAAGAAAGATAATCTGTCAGTTTTTTGTAAGGGCTAGAATTTTAATAATTTTTTCCTCATTTTACCTTTAGTATGTTTAAAATGGCTTATAGAAGGGACTTAATAATGAACCTCTGCCTTTCCCTGTGAATTACTGGCATGCTACTTGGTTAAAGTCCTTAAGATTTTAGAGTAATTGAAATGTTGGGTTGAATCTTAGGAAATATTAACTACTGATATTTTTAGAAGGTAAATTAAAGCTTTTCTACTTTTAAGTAGACTAGCCTTCTAAATATCCTTCAAGATTTGTATGC
The DNA here is from genome assembly GCA_013400615.1 of Syrrhaptes paradoxus. Lineage (NCBI taxonomy): Eukaryota > Metazoa > Chordata > Aves > Pterocliformes > Pteroclidae > Syrrhaptes > Syrrhaptes paradoxus. Next base: position 79,027 of record VZTO01027677.1, read on the forward strand.
AGTGTAATTTTTAAATAGTGTTCTCGGCAATGTCAGCCTCTTGGATCTTCTTCACAATGTAATTTTGAATGCAATGTGTAGGAAACCCCCAAACCCAGACATAATTTTAAGTGACAACATTCTGACATATAGTTATGTTTTGCTTAAACAGCTGCACAATTCTACTGAGTAAATATGATGAATCACACATCATCTTAGGCAACTACATTCTATGCCAGATGTTGTCCTTAGACAGATATTCAAGTCTGATAACTTCTTTTGGTCATGCCTAGTACTAAAATTAACATCTGACAACCCAAAATGTATATTAAGTTACAAGCCTCTCTCTTTCTCTCATCCCCACCAACAAACCATAGCAGAGAATCTCAAAGAAAAGCATCCCTAAATATTGTTAACAATTCAACTATACCTAATAAGTACACTGAAATGTTGAGATATCTTCAAAATTAATAAAACTAAAAAGGATTGGGAGAAAACTGCACGCAAACTTAGAAGGTCTTTGCAACTAACACAGGAGGGACTTCAGGGAACAACAGCTGTTCTAAAATAGATATTTCAAAGAGGTAGCTACTTGATTTTCCCAAATTTAAAAGGCCACCCTACAAACAGCATGCTTAGAAAATAAGTATTTTCTATCATAGTAAGTTCCTGTGAAAAGGTCAGAAGGTTAGGGATTATGAAATGTAAAGACAACATTTTTATACTGCTGTTATGTCAGATGCTACATTAGCATGCTTTGTCAGTTAAAGAGACTAAAAAGTGATCACATTTTATCTTAGAGTTCATTCATGGGAAAAGGAATAGAAAGATAGTTTGGCATTGAATGAATACTTATGATTTTTAAGTCCTGATGAATTATTTTGTTAGTATCTGTGTTGAATGGTAAAGTTATTCTGCAAGATGNCAACATTTTTATACTGCTGTTATGTCAGATGCTACATTAGCATGCTTTGTCAGTTAAAGAGACTAAAAAGTGATCACATTTTATCTTAGAGTTCATTCATGGGAAAAGGAATAGAAAGATAGCTTGGCATTGAATGAATACTTATGATTTTTAAGTCCTGATGAATTATTTTGTTAGTATCTGTGTTGAATGGTAAAGTTATTCTGCAAGATGAAAAAAAAAAAAAGAGCTGTCACCATATTTTGATAAGAAACATGCTTTTTTGTCTTGTTG
>VZTO01027677.1:81128-119349 GCA_013400615.1 Syrrhaptes paradoxus
AACTATACCTAATAAGTACACTGAAATGTTGAGATATCTTCAAAATTAATAAAACTAAAAAGGATTGGGAGAAAACTGCACGCAAACTTAGAAGGTCTTTGCAACTAACACAGGAGGGACTTCAGGGAACAACAGCTGTTCTAAAATAGATATTTCAAAGAGGTAGCTACTTGATTTTTCCCAAATTTAAAAGGCCACCCTACAAACAGCATGCTTAGAAAATAAGTATTTTCTGTCATAGTAAGTTCCTGTGAAAAGGTCAGAAGGTTAGGGATTATGAAATGTAAAGACAACATTTTTATACTGCTGTTATGTCAGATGCTCCATTAGCATGCTTTGTCAGTTAAAGAGACTAAAAAGTGATCACATTTTAACTTAGAGTTCATTCATGGGAAAAGGAATAGAAAGATAGTTTGGCATTGAATGAATACTTATGATTTTTAAGTCCTGATGAATTATTTTGTTAGTATCTGTGTTGAATGGTAAAGTTATTCTGCAAGATGAAAAAAAAAAAAAAAAAGGAGNCACTGAAATGTTGAGATATCTTCAAAATTAATAAAACTAAAAAGGATTGGGAGAAAACTGCACGCAAACTTAGAAGGTCTTTGCAACTAACACAGGAGGGACTTCAGGGAACAACAGCTGTTCTAAAATAGATATTTCAAANACCATATTTTGATAAGAAACATGCTTTTTTGTCTTGTTGCAAATATCTAGTCTGAATATCAGAAGTACTAACAAACTCACTTTAACTTCTCTGAAATTATGAGATTCGGACTGTTTGGGGTATAGCTATGATATACTGACACTGAAACGTACAAGTTGGGGGCAAAGAATGTGTAACCACCCCAGGATGAAGACTCTCCCACAGCATCTGAGCTCTGTCCCATTCACACAGTGCAATTTCTTCCCAGTTATGCTTACAATGAACACAGGTTTTACTGAAAAACCACAAAGCATTTCTAATCTCTTTACTTTGCTATAAAACAAAGCTTATTTCGCTTCTCATTTGGCCACCTATGTGTATTTCACATTGTTAGGATTATTATGAGAGAATATCCCTGTTAGCGCTGCCCCTTTGAACTCCTCTTTAGAGCCTAATTCAAACTAAGAGAGTAGCAAAAATGTTTCCTGTCATCTCAGATGACAACATCCTGCCCCACTGGGAAGCTTGATCTAAAATGGGAGTTACTAGCTTACTAAAAAAGAGAGTATAGGCAGTGAATTACTCAGAGTTTCTAGTCAACAACCTTTTATACTGTGTTCTGTCCCAGGATAGATGGTTCAGTCTCAAGTACTGTATTTGTCAACAGTAAACTAAACTTGCTGCCCAAATCCCACGCTGACACTGTTAAACTGCTTGTATATTGTTATAGCTGTCATTTAAGGCAGCTAAAGCACAGAAATTCAGAGCAGGGCTGTCACTATATTCTTAACTCATCCCCTTGTGTTTTCATTCCTCGTGAACTCAGAAAACTGGCAATGCTGCAAGAGTTACTGGGGCTGCAACAATACCTAGGCACAGGAGAATCCATTAAGAGGAGCACCAGTGGTGCGGCATTAACTCTGGATTTCTTTTATTTGTGCTTAATTTAAAACATTTCTTGCAGTCTTTCATTTCAATGAGATTACTTTAGAAATGCAAATCCCATGGCCAAGGATTGGAGATTGTAAAGAAAGTTTTCTATTTCCACGATGTGATACTTCAGGTGACCCCATTAGACTCAAACCAGCAGGAAATTAGCTCAGTGTTGCTACATGTACTGATTTTGTGCTTTTCTTTTGTTTCTTCAGTGTGTTCTTATCAAGTATTTACAGAAAAAAAAGGCAGAAAGATAATATCTGCTCAAATGACCTTACAAATTTGCTCCCCAAACGTTTTTCTCCCCTTACTTTTTAAATGAATAAGATAGTATTTAGAGGTAGCTTTTGCACACTTCAGGAGATGAGCGCTGTTCCACTGTGTCAAATAAGGTCTGACTTAAACCAGATCAAACTGAGCTCTTTGATTCACTCGCAAAATTACAGTCCTAAAAACACTGACCCTTTCAAGTACATTACTAAATCTGCCACCTCTTGAAATCAAATATTGAGGCCAACCAGCCCAATTTTTCTTCTTGTTGTTACCAGAAATAGCGACACAGACAGATGTAAAGTATAAGATCAAAGTGTTTGGCCTCTGATAAAAAATAATGGTATTATCACACTGTTGGTGCCCACATTTGGCAGTGCTCAAATGTCTGTTCTTCTTTTGAAATACTATTCTCGATTAATTCCTTCATCAATCAAGCCCTCTACTTCATCTCTTAACAGATATTTTCCCTCTGCCTCAGGTTATTTTTATTTGAAAAATATTTGTACATGGATGTGCTTTTGGAGTCAAGAGTTACTACACCAATCGGTTCTTACCAGATATACTTTAGTCATTATTGGGGTAAAATAAAAAAAAAAACCTACTGAGAAAAAATCCAAATGTTTTATCTTACCACATACTGACGCCGGTCATATATCAGTTTCTGTGGTGTGAATTGTTAGAGCTGGAGAGAACCTTGATCTTTTTCTTGTGTGTTAAAATCTCATATGCCATGCCTTTATCATTTCCATGAGGTGCTCGTTACACTGGCAGCAAAGCAACTCTTAGTAATGGCTGCATTTCCACCTCTTTTTATCAAAAATATTTCTGTTCTATAGATGACTTTTTTTTTTGTAAANTGATACGCAGTGAGACTGCTTACCCCACCCAATGACCAAGGCTTAGCAAGTTCCTGTCTAACGATCCCAGAGCAGGGAGAATCCTGAAACTGCAATCTCAGAAAAAAGTTAAGATCCCAAGTGTCCAAGACACCAAGATGACCCTGAGAGAGGGGTAACCCAGATGGAGACAACACAGAGCAGGAGAGAGAACTTCTGGACAGAGAGACTCATCTATATACTGGGCATGTCGTGTGTGATATGGAGTAGACCATTGGCCAATTAGGGCCTCAAGCTCCCTCCCAGCTTCTCCTGCACTTGCAGACACTGGCACAGCAGAGATGCTGAAAGGTCCTTGACTGTCCAGGCAGCAACTACAACCATCAGTATGTTATCAGCATTCTCCTCAGCACAAATCCAGCATGCAGCCTCACACTGGCTACTATGAAGAAAGTTAACTCTGTCCCAGCCAAAACCAGGACATACGTCTTTCTCATCATTTTTCTGAAGTACCCCACGTTACATTATTATAAATATATTATTATTATATACTATTATATATTATCATTACATTATTATTACTAATATATATCATAAAGAATAAAATGCCCAAATGTATATTAAGCTCAATAATATAATATCAAACTGTTCTATGCGAGATGCAAGAAACTATCTATACCTTTTTATTCTAAAAAAATGAAATTAAATTTTCAATAATTAGAACATGAATATTAGGAAATATGCCAGTGCTGACTCTGATTTGTCACTTTGTACATGTTACTGTAATTATAGCAAGATTGTACTTGATAAAAATGTAAGTATCAGTCAGTCTTCTGTGTGCTAGTACGCCATGTCAGCAAACATGGAGAAAGCAATTATAGACCAGATGGCCAAACTAAGAATGTGTTGTTTACATACAGTTGTGTGGTTTCATTGTGTGTTGTGAATGTAAAAACCTGATTCACACGCTAACAGACAACAGCTATCCATTTTTTGTCTAATTTTTCAGCAGTTAGTTTGTACTGATGGTACTAGTTTCAAGATTGATACCATTATTAACATGATCAATTCCCCAATTTGTAGGAATACAAATCAGTTTTATTTGGCAAGCTTTTCTTTAGACTTGAAAAAATAGCTACCTTAATCAAAACAAATATCTGTTCTTGGCTTATACTGCATGCTCAGTGTCCCTGCCCATGGCTCTTTGTTAATGCCTGCAAGCTTCTTGTTGCCTTCACTTGTTCTCCTGCTTGTCAGGATAGACCACTTGTCAGGTTGGAGAAGGTAATCCCTGAAAATCAGCCACGCCTATCGGCCACATCTCCTCGACACTTCTCTCCAGAATCCCATACTCGTATGTGCTGTGACTTAGAGGACATAAGCTTTCTTTATTGACTTCTTGCTTTCCTTCATGACTTCTTCAGTCTGTAAACACTCCTGCTTTGAAATTGGATGTGAGTAGGACCACCCCTTCTTTAATTGCTGGGTCATTTATCAGAATGGGGACAGTACCATTTCAAACTGCAGAGCAGCTCACTAGTCACCAGTAACATTAGAGCCTTCTTAACTGCTGTCTGCGTGGTATTATATCTTCAATTTACTATACATTAACATTTGGAAGAGAGTGATTGTTTCACATGTGCCTTAGTGTTTCAGTGAGACACAGTTCAGTACTGGATCCTACTGCTTATGTTTATTTGTGCCTTTGTTTCTGTTTTGTCCTTCAAATCAAGTTATTTCTTCTGCCTGAGATTTGTGAGCCTTAATTAAATGGCATGAGATTGGTTCTGTATGACCTGTAAGAGATTTATCAGTAACTTATTTGCACTTTGTGCATCAAATTATGGTATGGAGATTTTAGGTAGCCATAATCAGTGTTATATACTAATGATAAGATTGAAAGTTAATGCACAATTGCATTCTAAAACCGCACGATTAATCAGAGATTTTAAAATTAAGTTCAATTTCCATTTTAACAGAACTGGACGCAGTATAATATCTTCATGTCAAGGGAATATTTGTTATTAGTAATTAACTATAATTAAATATGCCTCACTTGCAGGCTTCAAAGAAAGAAGGAAAATGAGACACAACAATAATAAACAATTTCATGCACGTAGCAAGAAAAATGATTTCTTGTAGGTAAGAGCATGACTACAGAGCATGGGAACACGTTACATTCTCTGCTGTTCTAGGAGGTGCCCTTATTATTAGGACTCATTTTGTAAAATGTTTAAAACACATTCATGGTAAGGCTATATAGATCCAACAAATAATTTGCATGTTCACTGCGATGGTCAGACAAAGATGATGTCTCTCATCTAAGCTGTTTCCCAAAACACTTTTACTGATATTGATGATGATCCCTTTAACCTTACCTTAAAATAAACTGATCCAGTGATCATTTAGGGTAATACCTAGATAGCATAGGCAGGCTGCGCCAAATGAGGTGTCACCCAGTGTGAAAGCGTACAGCAATTCAGCACTTCAGAGGTGCTACGTGGAATCCTGTGTGATAGTGAGATAGGTGAGGTGATGTTGGTATGAAGGGAAAAATAAATTCTTACAATCTGAATGGTGGGGAAGGCAGAAGTAGCCAAACTCCAGATACTAAGGGATAAGGCTCTGCGTACTTCTTTCTTTTCTAAAGCACAGCATTTGAGCTGGTGATACTTTGTAGCTTCCTTCAGGCCTTCCAGAGCTCCATGGTTCTCTGGAGAACTGTCCTAAGAGTAAGTTCCCCTCTCTGCCCATAGCTCAAACACCTTTTCCTCTGAAGTAGGAAGTCTGGGAGGTAAATGGGAGAAGGAATGAGAAAAGAAAAAAAAAAGAAAAAAAATGAAAAAGATAAAGGAATGACACAGACATCCCAGTCATCAGTCAAGTTGTCTCAATCTAATCCTGGCATATGTAAGCATTGCCTGAGGCAGACAGTTGTCTAATTCTTTGCTTTCACTGTCTACATTGATTTGTTAGTGTTCCTTATTGACTGTTTGATACTGTTCCTTTACATCAGCCCACTAAGGCTTTGTATTTCTGTTACCCAAAACTGCAGCTTCTCTCTCTCTCCTCATAACCATTATTCAGCTGCATCTCCCATTGTGGCTGAAAGAAGAGAAACTTCAGAGGTAGGATAGCACAAGGTTAGAAAAATAAAGGGATGTTTAATGTAAAAGAGAACCTGAAGTGGTCAGAAATGAAAGGGTCTGAAAGAAGAGGAAAACTCAGGATGAAGAAGACCAGCTGTAGAATAAAAAGGAAAACCCAGGAGGAGATGGAAAATTCAACTTTTATGGAAATCCAAAGAAAGGGAAAAAAAAATAAAAGTGTAGAAAAAGGAAGATGGCAAAGATAGGAAAAACATGAAAATGAACCAGGACAATCAGGAGGACATTAATTTAAAAAATAATTAGATTTACAATAACATGAAGAAGAGCCTACATATTTGCATTTCCTTTCTGCTGATTTGTATTTACTGCACAGGAGGTTTATACCTATGGGCTATCCTTTCGTTAACAGAACAAAAGGAGAGTCAGTGTTCAGCTGCATGAAGAAGCATGACCACAGCTGTTTAGCACAAGAAATAAAGACTGCAGACCCACACACTGCAATTTCCCAATAAGGCTAAGTGATATAGTTCCCTATGGTGTAGGAAGAAATCTCCCCTAAACTAGCCTGCCCCATTCCTTGGAACACTTTATCAGTTTCTGTTACATAAGTATTGCTCAGACAGTAAGTTTTAAATAATATTGGTCATTTAAAGATATTCATGAATCCAGAAAGTTATCACCCTTAAGATATTTATGTATCCTATGAGGACAGGTGGAGAGAGTTGCGGTTGTTCAGCCTCGTGAAGAGTAGGCTCTGGGGGGACCTTACAGCAACCTTCCAGTACTCCAAGGAGGTCCACAGGAAAGGGGGGGAGGCACTCTTTATCAGTGGGTGGAGCGATAGGATGAGGGGTAATGGCTTTAAGCTGAAAGAGGGTAGATTTAGGTTAGATATCAGGATGAAATTCCTTACTGTGAGGGTGGTGAGACACTAGAACAGGTTGGCCAGGGAAGCTGTGGATGCCCCATCCCTGGAGGGGTTCAAGGCCAGGCTGGATGAGGCTTTGAGCAACCTGGGCTAGTGGAGGGTGTCCCTGCCCATGGCAGGGGGTTGGAACTAGATGATCTTTGAGGTCCTTTCCCCAAACCATTCTACGATTCTATATTTACCACAGCATTGATGTGCTGTCTTATTTTTCTTCTTATAACAGACAGAATTCTTCAGAAGCACTTATTATTTCAGTGCTACTTTTTAGAGGTTTTTTTTTCAAATGAATTTTCAGGCCTCAAAATATGCTTGTGTCAAATGGGATTTTTATAATTGTCTAACTAGACGAGTATGAGGAGGAACTATGAAGTAGCTTATTCAGTCACTGTTCAAGTAGTTTTCAATTTGTATTTTGGAAACCTCAGTCTAAATGCCAATGTCAATAGGCTGTAGGTATCTTAAGGCTTCTTTTAAAATTAATGCTTATTGAAAAGTTCATCCAAAATAAGGTCATACCTTAAAAATCTGCAAAAAACATTTAAAAGGTTTTCAAAAGTTGAATTTGGAAAATAAACAAAAATGTGTTCAGAACCATTTCACCTTGACCTACATTACTTTGGAAGGCTTTCTGTGTTTGTACAAGAACCTGTATTACCAAAAAAAAAAAAAAAGAGAGAGAGAAGAAAAGAAAAAAATGCAGTAACCTTCAGAAGACATTCAGCAGAACCTGACAAAGTTTTGATTGAAGAAAGATTGATTCTCTAAAGTTTGAGTGGTCAGACATGCACTGAATTTGCTGAGGTTCATTGTTATATCCTAGAAAGTATTTTCAGCCCTTCTGTCCTAATGAGCTTATTAGTAAAAGGCTGAAAGGATCACAGATTGTCTATCAAGATTGCCAGTCACATGCTGCTAGCAGCTCTGCTGTGATTTATATACCATGCTTACAGAAGAGAGAGGTACGAAAAAATGAGCCTTCTTGTGTCCTATCACCAGTACGGTGGCACAAAATAAAATGTACAGCACCGTGCCTAGAGAGTGGGAAGGTATAAGTTCTGGATGAGGGAGCCATAGAAAATGAGATAGAATGGTACCTTTCCCCTCTTGTTTCCTCCAGTGATAATTACATTGCATAGAAGAAATTGAATTACCTGCAGCAGTAATAGTTATGATCGAAAAATATGCTATTAGATGTGATTGAAAAGTTGGGGGGTGGGATGGAAGGGGAAAGCTCAAACTCAGCTTGGCTGCTGTTAGCAACATGCACTTTCCAACTTCCGTGGACTCAATGCAACCAGACACAACTGATTGTTGGTGCAATTTTACGTCCAACAGAGACTTTTTTTCATATCCTTGCTTTATTTTGTGTGTAGCAGCAGGAACTATTGATAACTTCACTTACAGAAGAATATAATTTAGGGGAAAAAAGTTGGGATAATTTGGTTATTACTGAAAGATTTTCAAATTGTCAAAAAAGCAGGGTGATTGTAATGTAATGTTTCTCAGTCAGGCTTGTATCTAACGGCAGCGAAAGTGAGGCTTGCAAAAACTACAGATAAATTAATAATTAGAGATAATTAGATCCAGGTTCAGCTGAGCTGAGCCACATAGATAAGTAACTACCACCTTAGGGTTGTCAGATTACCCCAGTAAAGTCTTTGGGGCACAAATTTATCTTGGATTAAAACAACCCTTCCTTGTACCTTCTGACAGATGTTGTTTTCCCTCCCATTCAGTAAGGACTCATCTCTTTCCCTTGAGGTGACTCTAGAGGTCTGTCTATGGCTCCCTGCTCACCATTCCTCTTCTCTCCTGGCATATCTGAGTCCTGAGGATAAGGAATGCTTTGTAAGTTTGCAGGCACTTTTCACACAGAAAGGAAAATTCAGGACTCCCCTCTGAAAGCTCTTTATCTGTGGATCCAGTTTTAAACTATTGCTTAAACCTTGCTGCATAAATGCCAAGTCCTTTCCGACAAATTTATTTTCAACAAATTAAGATTATAAATAGTTTATAGTCAATTATTTCCAGATTTTTTTTTGTTCCTTTTTATTGGCTAGATTGCATGTGACTGGTCTTCAGGAAAGGGACCTTTTAATAGGCTCACCTCCTGCGTGCCTGCCACTGCTGCACAACTGCTGAATAAAACAGCTGCATCCAAAAGTGATAGGATAGGGTATGGTATCAGTCTAGAGAGATAGAGCTGGTACGATTATAGTTGAGTATTTTGCTGCACACTGGAAATATGCATCAGTGGAAGTATTTGGGAGTGACTCAGCTCTGCACCACTTGTTATAAAGCCCTGCGTAGGCTTTGGTAGAGAGTAGTCTATGTTCATCATTTGTATTGCTGTCCCATCATGAGAATGCTACTGTTGACAACATAAGTTGCAAACAGCTTCAAATCCAGTCAATAATCTCATCCCCAAAGTATTTAAAATAGATGATAGCCACTTAAATTAAAACTTCTTAAAGCTGTGTGCATTTCAAACATGCAGAGGGAAAACAATGTGAAGCAGAAAATTTCAAATTGGCAAAGGCAGTCTGTCTGCTTCAACAATATAATGAAACCAAAGCAAATAGGAAGAGGGAAGAGGTTTTTCTTGTGATTTACCTACTCTGCTGTTCAGTCCCACCACCTACCTAAGCAGGATATGTTTTATTTAAAATTAACCTGCTAGCTATTTTAAAATCACAGAAAGAGGAACCTCATGTTCTCTCCCTGACAAATAGAAAAGCACAAGATAAAAAATTCAAACAATCAACAAAATTACTATTTCTAGGAAACCCTCTTAAAAATTAGCTGAGCACCTTACCTTTCCGAGAAGCTGGTTAGACACATTCACCAAATATTCATATTCGGTGTCTGCTGCATAATAAAAAGCTACTAGTTGGTATTTGATTGAACAGACTGGATGCACCAGAACCCTAGCTGAAATAGAAAAATTGTATCAAGAAATTCCAAGCGAATAAAAATATTTCACGTATATTTAAAACATTTTTATGAAATGAACAGAGGATGTTTCAGGCCATGGAAAAACATGTCTTTAAGAGATCCTGTTTTGCATATCAAATATGTATTTTATGTTGTGTTATCCTGCTGTCAAGACAAACGGCCGTTATGTGTTATGTGTCTCCGTATCTGTCCTACTAAGAATTTTTTGTTTTGTTGTGTTGATTAGCATGGCAAATTTATCACAGTCAGGGCTTCATGGTTCATCTCTTCTTTTTTAAACAAAAAGGAAAGAGGAGCATACATTACAGGAATGCAAAATTTCATAACCTTGCATTAGAAAGCGAGGCATTTAAAATGCTGCTCCAGGACTACTGCTTGTGTAGATAAACGATATGCACTTAGTAGAGATCAAAATAGATAGCAGAGAATTAAAAATACTTCACAGTATACCATCTTGCCAAGCTTTGCATATCAAATAAATGTCTTCATTAAAACTCTAATTAATGAATATTTTTATCTTTATACTGGTGGCATAAAAGCCACTAAGTCTGACACAGATCCCACTATAACCAGCATTTGCAAACAGGAAACATTTTCAATTTAAGATTAAAACAGAACAGGAAAAACAAACATATGCTAAAGACAGGAATAAGGCAAAAAGACAGGTCAGAGTTCACACAAAACAAATGTGTAAATTGGTTATGAAACTGATGTGTTGTCAAAAGTAGTGAGGATGTGGTTTATCAGGACAGATGATATGGCTTTTATGCACCACGGTAAAAACCTGATCTGCTTGAAATCTGTGGTTTCACTAGTGATACTTAATTTTAGTTTACTTTTGAGCTGAAGATCCCAGAATTAAATTTTTAGAAAATACATTTTAAGATAACCTATTGGCAAATCACTGCTATATTTAAAATAATCTCAGCATTTTTAAATTAAGAAGTCTAAAAGAGTTCTTGTTTTTATTTCAAAACATTTCATTTGGAAATGGGCCATTTAAAATGTTCCATTTTATCATGGAAAATACAACATAGATCTTAAGGAGGAGGGAAACATTTCTATGGGAAAGTCCCAAATTCTCCTTCTAGTTTGGCCCCAAATTAATGTAGAATTACCTTTTTTTTTTTCCTGTTACTTCCCAGAAGATATTCCTGAAAGTGAGATTTGCATTCAGATCAAACAATTCATTCTTCAGATCTCAGTACCTTTGATTTTCAAGGCATTGGTTGTCTGTGTTCTCCATTGTTGTTTTTCTTATATCATCTATACTTTGATAGAGTTTTTCACCACCTCTAGTTTCTGATTACTGGCATGTATATGATGTAGTTTTGTACTGTTCTGAACACTTCACGTTGTCCTCAGTGAGATATGATGATCAACAGTTCTGCAGATCAAATAATTTTTGACCTTTGCCTGAAAATCTACACCCAAGGGAATCCTGCTGTTATTCATTTCCCTTTCTAGAGCCTGCACTAAAGAGTTTTTTCTTTTACAAATGATTGAAGTTTCTTGCCTTTTAGTTTGACTCTGTTGAATTTCTTGAAGCACCATGAACACATTGGGAGCAATGCTATATAAATCAAATAATAATAATATGTATAAAGAAAAATCACAAAGGAGAAGAAAAAGTCTCAAGCTGGTGGAAATAAATTGTACTTAGATATTGGAAAGATCTCCCATGGTTAATGAATGGGTTATAGCATTAAAAGGAAAATATATCGTGCAACCAACTTTCATTTGTTCAATATGATAACAGAAAAATCCAGGCGTCTGTCAAACCCATACTTCAATTGTATTAATTGAAATTAATTTTTGTCAGGAAATGCTTAAAAAGATTGGGTAGAGGAAAATAATACATGTAATGGTATTTAGTATAAAATGTCCTGGTTGAGCACTTTTTAAAATTTGACATTCATTACCAAATTTTGCTTCTGCCTTTGTAGCATGACTGATATTACTTTCTCAGGGTCCTTGAGCATATGCTTAACTGTAAACACATAAGGATATTTCAGGATATGGTGCTTAAATACTCCCAAAAAACATTTACTCTAAAGAAAGACTAAATATTCACATTACCCTGCACATATAATTGATCCATGTATCATTTTAAAATGGACTCTTGGCTGGGAGTACAGCTAGGGAAAGGGAGAGCTGTCTGGATGGAAGGTTATCCAAGAGAAACTGAAACAGCTATCACAAGCATGTACTCCTCTGTGTGCAGATCAAGTCATGGTGACTGTTCATTCTGCTTTGTGAAGAAAAGAGCGTGTAGATTTGTTAACTGAACTTCCACTAGTTTTATTATAGGACTGACAGGATTTCTTGCCTGGGAGATCATCAAGAGTCTCTTAGTATTAAAAAGACATTAAATTTCTGATCTATTGCAAAGAAATATGAGACTGGTGTTTTACTACATATGTGAAATTAGCCCTTTGACACTGACACCTGAATTTGCAGACCTACTGCTTAAAAATATATTGAGGAATGTTTTTGGCCTTAAAACAGTACCATCTGGATAAAATAAACAAATGGAGATGAGAGCAGAAATAGACACACATAAACACAACAAAAGTATTTGCCCAAGGGTAGCTGCCATGTTCATTAGGGAGACTTCCCTCTTCCAATTCCCAGCCTAATATATTTTTTATGTGAAACAGCCTCCTATGTTGTCTGCTTGAAGATTTCTAGACTCCTGGGATATATCTTCAGATACAATTCTTACACTGAAGATGAGTTAATAGTTATGTCTGCTAACATCATAACTACTCACTTCAGTCATAATGTGCCTGTTAACATTAAGCCCTTTAACTTCTCATGTGAAAATCTCTACAAAATGGCCCTACACGGAAACAGTTTCACTTGCTGCCTATTCTTGCAGAAATCTGCAAGGTCTTGAACATGGTACAATGAGCATTTCCAGGTCACTTGGTGCACGTTCTGAGTGTCCTAGAGGAGATGCACAGCTAGCATGTGGGAGGAGACAAAACATTTTCTGCTGCTGTTGTAATTTATGCCTGAACATAGATCAACATCTTAAGTTGAGGTTTTCAACAAAGAGAGGGAAACTGACTGTATTTCCCATAGCTTGTTTTGACAATCTCATAAAGCACTGGAGTATTAAGACATGAGAGAACAGTCTGGAGCCTTATCCAGCATTTCAATCTGGGTGACTGGTGCTCTGAGGGTGAATATTAGTAAGATTAGTCATAGGAACTGAACTGTGTTCATGAGATTAGAATATTATTTTCTCTAACAGTTTAAAAACATTTTTATATAAGGTTAAAAACAACTAGACTTTAGTTTTCAGAGCAAGTAAGATGCTGAGTGCTGTGTGTGAGGTGAACTGGCCATTATACATTCAGGAATGTTTGTACAAATAGGTCCCTTTGAGAGAAATACCCCTTACAAGAGCATCATGGTGTGGTAGAACAATACTTACTCTTCATCCAAGAGGTGTATGCAGCTTGTCTTTGAGCAAAGGGTCTATAAACTTCTGTTAGTTAGCTAACACACCTCTGACTATAGAGCATTGCTTTTGTCCTTGACAACTTTTGCAATTAATTTCTGGAGTGGAAGTTTACTAGTTTTAGTTTCAAATCATTTCCCATCTGCTACTGTGCAGAGCTGATAAATGCAAGAATAGAAATTGGACTAAATGTAGCTAGTGCTACATAAAATTCCTTGTCCAGTTATTATTTTTCAGGCATGGCTGCTGTTTTGTGCTGAAATAGCAGCCTCTGAGCATCTGTTTGCTGTGGTCTAGATTCTCCTCTCAACTTTGGTTCAAGCTAAAGTGAACTTCACTGAATGCCATGGGTACAAAAGTAGATTTCATCTCTTTGAAATCTGTAGCCTGTATTTCTTCCTTTCACTAAGATTGATTACCAGCCTCTAATTTTAGTACTTCTGGAGAGATCAAATGCAAAATGGGAGAGGAATCAAAGGAATGAGAATGAGAGAAAGTTGGGGAGGAAAGAAAAAGGTATTGCAGCTTGGTTACCTTCAGGTTTAGTAGCATTTATGAGAAGAGAGAAAACACAAGCAAGAAAATGCTGGGAAGGAAATAGCTCAGTAGACATACAGAAACATTTTCTGAAGGCTTTCCTCAGTCCCTGAAGATGGCTACTTTGGCTTGATATCATATGATAGATCAGTCATAATAAGTCTTCCCATCCTCAGAATCCTTGGCTGTTGTGACAGTAGAGGTTTGTGGACTTTGTTAAGACTGAACTCAGACCAACAAATGTCACTGTTACCAATATCTAATGTTCTCTCCTGTTACTTCAACACAATAGACAAGTTCCTCCACAGGGCTTTGTGCTGTCACTGGATCACTACTAGGAAATTAGGTCAAACTATTAAAAATAACCATCTGCCCAGTGGGTATCTGTCTATAGGACCAGGTCTTTACATCAAAGAGTTTTATTCCTTGTCACATTTGGATTTTGTATGGCTAAAGAAATATGTCAGGAAAACAGCATACTGAGGAATTTGCCAGATGGTTTAATATGTGGTTAGACTGATTTAATGGTTTTGAGAATGTATCTGAATAATCTATTGTTTTATAAAAAAGCAAAATAATGAAGAGTGTGTCCTATATTGAACAAACATGATTGATAACATGGTTAAAGCTGCAAAGGTAATCTGAAGATTTCTGTTTAACAGAAATGAACTTCAAAGAAATCCAAGGTTATGCTCATACTGAAACTTCCCCCCTCCTGCTTTTTTTTTTTAAGAATGAGGTTGAAGTTTCTGTGGTACAAATAAGAGCATAATCTGCTAGCAAGTTTGGTGTTCATTGATGCATGAGTGAGTTCTTGCCTTTCCCTCTTTTTTTTTTTCTGTGTGAGTAGATAGTTTAAACATTCCTCCAGCACAGGGTTACCAAAATAGCTTTAACTATTTAAGCTTCGTAAGATTTAATATCATTGGTAGCTTTAAGGTATGTAGCAGGCAGAGACTTTTTACCTAAGGGTTGATGCCGTAACTTAATGTTGCATGTCAGTGAAGTTTATGGAATGGATGTCTCTGATCAGATAATTTTCCTTAAAAAAAAGCTGCATGAAGGGAAAAGAATGGATTTTTTTCCTCCTAAGAGAACAGCTTTCATTTACTTCCCTCTCTTTGTTGTGGCAAGTAGTGACAATTAGTTTACCAAGTAAGATAAGACCAGCTGTAACACAAAGCATCTGGTTGCTATAGACTCCAGAAAACAAAGGGATTAGCAACTAAATAATGTTGCAGTCCAGAAGAAAAACCTACTAATTTGTTAATTTGATAGCAGAAATTTCAAATTATATGAAGACTTTTTCACAATTGACTAAAATATCTCAGAGGAACTGGAAAACCGTACATGTTATGAGCCTCATTTGAAAAGCAATAAAGTTAATAGATGTTCCTATTTGGATCTTTGGAGGATACGGATCAGACTGATCCCCTGTTAGGAGCTGAAATACTGCCCAGTATATTGCTTCAGCAGTCCATCTCCATTCAGCAAAGCATTTAATCATGTACTTAGCTCTGGAATGAAGTAGGATTTATATGTGCCTAAGCACTTGGCTAAACAGGGACTGAAACTCACAATAGGCACAGTAGTTATCGTCTAGTGTCTGTTGATTAATCTGATGCTTCAGGCCAGTTGTTGGTGAATTAGTAATATTATCCAGGAAGAACATTTTTGGCAATGTGTATCAGAGGGCATGGGCATGGAGCACACCTACTTGGAAGGGATTATAGATGAGATTTTAATATATAGAAGAGATTTTTTATTGTCTCGATTTTTCTGTATTATTGACTTGATCAGGAGAACATGATACTCAATTTTTTAGTTCACAGATATTTGCTTGCAATTAATTAATAACCTGAATAGGTTTTAAATTTCAGTGTGGCAGCTTTCTTATAAATCCTGTACAATAAGATCAGAAACACTGGGGAAAGTTTCTGTCATTGCAGTATCCTTGATATTTTCTTCAGATAGAGAACTTTGGGGAGTTCTTCACCTGACAAGGATCACAAAAGTTTTGATTCATGTAAACTAGTAAGGTATCAAGAGCACCTTGGAGAAAAATACTTCTACAAGAGCAAAACAGCAATAATGATAATTTATTGTAGGCAGATTCTTTTTGAATACAAGAACAGTAGCAGAGGGAGAGGAAAAGCTACACCAAGATCTTGATTCACTCACATCATGAATAACTACAGTCCTCCAGTGTTTCATTTAAGGCTACTTCATTTACTTGCCTTTCTAAAGTAGAGGAAAAGCTATTAGCTCTTTTGGAAATGTTAAAATACCCTACTGTTCAGTCTTACTGAGTTTATTACAACTTAGTCATGCCACACATTCATGAGTATTTTTAATTTGTAATACAGTCAACACTAAACTTTCAAAAAATATGAACCAGGTCTTACCAAAATCATGAAGATAGGGGGATTTTTATTTTTTAAAAAATTACTATTTTTTAACACAGAAAATCAAAATTCTCATGGAAGCTTTTGTTTTCAGGAGCGTGTATTCTAAAAAAGGAACTATCATAAATTTCCATAATAAAATTGCATCATTTGTGAACATTACAGAGTTGATTTTGAAGTTAGGGATGAATGAACATTTTGTATAATTTTTTCCTTGAAAACCAGGCTCTCAGCAAAATGGCAATGCTCACATAAAAGTTTACATTCCTTGAAAAATGTACTGATTTGTTAAAACACCAAGCAACCAAAGCCAGACCTACTTAAAGGAGTATCTGCCAAGGACTGATATTTCACCTGAATGTTTTTCAGCAACATTTTCCGCAAGGAATAGAAGTACGTAAATATATTTTATATGAAATAATCAGAGCACAAAACTTCTGATTCTAAAGCTAGCAGCTTTCTAAAAATAAAGCTTTCATGTCAGTAACAAGAGGGAAAGGATCTGTCATTCCTACAGTACTGTTGTTTCCGTCGGATGCTGTACAGCACTAAGGTGGCTGAGGCATCCACTATTATTAGGGATGAAACATGTTGTGAGGTTCAGAGGCAGGCTTGTATCTGCCTGAAGCGCTGCCCCCTCCCAGCCTGTCTGCTTTGGGTGCCTGGGACTGCAGTGTCTGCTGGGTGGGAGCAGTCCCTTAAACACTGATTTCGCTTGTTGTTGTGCTAGGGAACAGGTGCAGTAGAGAAAGCAGCCCAGACCAGGGAAGAACACAGATCAAAGTCCACAGAGTAGAAAGCCAGTCTGCTGTTTATTGCTATTCAGATACATGTACATGAAGGAGTCCAATCCTTCAAAGAGAAGAGAGCAGAGAGTTATATGAAATATAGTACTGGTGGTGTTAATGATATTAACATGTTTTTTAGTGTTTCTTAGTGTGCAGACATATTACATTATGCCATCCATCATAATTCTTCGAAGAGGCAGAGAAAAATGTTGTTGACCTGTAACTTATACTAACTTGCTTTAAACAGATTAGTGTTTTTCTTTTTAATTAAAAAAAAATCACTTTGTGTTTAGATGTCCATATAGCAATAAAATGCCAGCAATGAACTGCAGCAAAACTTCAGTTTCCAAAAGGTCATTTATAGTTCCACACAATAAGGAGATATCTGATTTAAGAGAAATATTCTCACAACTACAAATATCCTATTGACAAATCTTGATACAAAGTTGGAGTCTAAACATTCAAGGTACATAGAAGTGGGGTGCTTAGAACTGATGTCTAAGTTATAACAAATACAACTCAAGGTGCCTAATCCAACACACAAGTTAGGTCCATATGCAACTGAACTGGAAGGACCTGTGGGGCCTTCATTGGCACTAATTACATGACAAAATATAAGAGCAAAGATGTTAATCATTGCCAAAAATGGTCAAATACTGCAAGATTGACCTTTCTGATCTTAAAGTGAATGGGTTCATTAATTACGTACAAGTTCAGTGAGTGCAACAGCATGCACTCAGTTTGAAAACAGCAATATACCATACTACATTTCTGCAGTAAGTATGCACAGGAAGAAAGATTTGAATGTACACAGAGCTGTCTTAGCAGTTTTGAAAATGTAAGCTATGTCTGTGTTGGTTTGATTTAATTTACTATATTCCTATGCAGATAAAATGGCATAACTGCATTCATTATTAAAGAGCTGCAGAAGCTTGTATTACTATCTCATTTAGAACTTATAGATAAAATTTCAAAGTCCTGTTTCAAGAAATGTGCTGTATTTTAGACTGATCAAAAACTCTGAGATGCTTCACAAGATTAACCTGTATGGAATAAAAGCCGCGCTGATAGCACAGTGCAGCACTCACTTTCTGTGAATGCTGCCATCTCTTGAACGAAAAGTGATCAAATAGCATCTTCCACTCATTGATCAGAACAGGAAGTAAAGGCACCAGAGACTGTTGAAACTGTAAAGAAAGCTGTGTATGTGCAAAATCTTATAAATAGGATATATTACATAGAAGTTAAGACAGCTAACAGCAGTGTATGTCTTAGTTTAATAGAAATGGCCATAAGCAATTAAGGTCTCCCTAGAAAGCTTATCAGAAGCCTGGTACCCCTAATTGCTGTGCCTTATTCAGCTTTAACCAAGAGATAAAGTCTCGATCATTGATCATGCCTACCTGAATCGTACAAATTTCAGGAACAGTTTATGTTCTCTAAATGTAACAACAGCAGAAACAGTCTCCTTATTCACGTAATCCGTGAGAGTAGCTTTGCGAAGGGCCCAGCCCCTCCATCCAGAAGATGAAAATGAGGGGCTGGGAGGGAATGGTGAGGGGAGACCATGATGAACAGGAAAAAAGGGGTGCTGAAGAGAGTGAAATGGGATTGAGTGCAGGGCAACAGAGGAAAGAAAAGTTGCATTCCAAGTGTGTTGTGTCCCAGTTAAATTGCCTGGGGATAGAGATCTCACCCAATGCATCCTTGGCTGCACCACTATTTCGCTTCCTGTTACCAACCAGCATTGCCAAGACACATTAAGCGGTCACATTTGAAAGCATTTTGCAGGTGCCAGGCTGTATTGTCCCCTGTGTTAATGAGAATTTGATCATCTACTGTAGATGTAACATACAGGGGAGGAGGAGCAGAGTCTGTGAATCAGCCATTTTTGTACTGAGGGTGGATCGGTGGCAGAACGACAATAGGATGTCTCTGCATCTTAATAAAAAAATCACTGAACACTGGGCCAGTCTATTAAAAACTGGTACTTGTGCAATCTAATTAAGACATCTGGTCACTTTACCTTGGCCATCGATGAGAAAATAAAAATGGTCAGGCCTGGAATCTGGACAAATCTGAGATCAAATATTTTTACTATTTAGCAGTTTTCTTATCAGAAAAGTATCTGGTTGATAACTAATCTAAATATACGTTAGATTCAAAGCCGTAGTGATACAAATTCATTTCTCTTTTGGAATGCCTTTCTTCATTCACTTTTTTACAGTTCTGCGTGGGAGAAAAACAATGCCCAGTTCATTTCATGAATCAAGAGGACTCTGTCTTTCCTTGAGTTATTCACACTTCTTTCCTTCCCTTATGCTTGCTTTTCCCCCTCAGTCCTCCTACACCGAACACACAGCCCCTTTATGTTTGTGAGCTGCACATTAACCCAGAAGGTTAATGAGCACAGAGCTCAGGTGCACTGCATGCTCTTGCAGCATTACTAATGCTGTGGTCACAGGCCTGGAATGCCTTTCTGGCAAATTAGCTCTTTTGTGATCTCTGTGCTGAGTGACTCCGCTGTTTTCTGTGTTCCCGAACTGCATTCTTCTGCTGAGCTTTCTGGCTCTATGAGAATATGCTTTTTGCCCATTCCATTACCCATTCCCTGTGAGCACAACAGAATTATTTGTAAGATCAACACCAACTACAGAATGGTGAATATGTCAGTGCCAAAAAATGTTGTTAAATATTCCTGTGCATATAAGACCAGCAGAAGGGCAAGCAAAAGCTCTGAACAGAAAACTATCCATCTGAAATCCACTGAGCCAGGCACTTAGATGAATAAAACCCGCAGAAATGTCTAGCAACAATTCATTCACTTTCCTTCCAGAACTGGTTGCCACATTAGACATCTATGATATTTAGACACCTCTCTACTTTATTAAAAAGTTGCCAAATACTTAGATATTATATACCTAAGAAAATATGAGAAACACTTATTCTGGAGAGAAGACCATCCGTCATCCAGTAAAGTTTTGTCTGCAACTCAGATGTAAGGGATCAGCAAGCGCAGGCTGGTCAAGTGAAGAAGTCAAATCTGCAAGTCATGGTGCTGGATTCACCGAGTACATAGCCAAGCACAGACATGGCTGCAGTGCTCACTGCATGGCTGCAAGCTGAGGCCTCCCTTCAGCTCTCTCATCACAACTACATCCAACAGCAGTTTAGCTGCTGATAGCCAATTCAATTCTACTGGTGCAGAATGTGTTCAGGGCCCTGGCATGGGGTTTGGGAAGGAAGTGACCTAAAACCACATAGTAGCTTAATTTAGGTGCTGGTTGATGGTGACCATCTTCTGTACTGTGCTTGACACAGTTCCAAATTTGCAAGTGGCTAATGGTCAATTTGTCAATAAATAGTTAAAATACAAGTGAGCACTATCTTTATAATCAAGTTCTTACCTTGATGGTCTTGATGCTACTTAGATGGCGTTTACCTCCAGAAAGCATGCTAGCAATGACATGATGGAGAATATGAAGTTCAGTCCTCTTGAGCAGGAACAACTCCAGGATAGCAAGACTTATGGGCTGTGAAAAGAGTGATCAAAAAGGAGCTTGGCTGTAACGCACAGAGTTCACATAAGAGGAAGAGAATTCGAGGCGTCTGTATCCACCTGGCAGATATTTTTCAGTTTCTGCAGGAGCCTGGAGGTAAACATACGTTTCACACAGAGTTATCGTACCCAGATGGTGGTTGTGTTAAGGGAAGTTCTGTCTGCCACTGAGGGGAGTAAGCGTTTGCTGGGATTCAGAACTGCACCCTGCATTAAGGTAGCTGCTCAGTTTGTGAGGGGGAGAATCACACCTGCTCAGGGCACAAAAGCTTCAGGGTATGGTAGGACTACTGGGCTACATAGACCTGTGTGACAGCAGCCTTCCAGCACAGCTTAGTGTGCAGGGACTGACACATCCAAATACACAAAGGTCTGGAAAAGATGGAATCAGTGGCTTTTCTGAAAAATGCATTTGTTGCTTGAGAAAGACATAAGGGATAAGAAGCAGTAATTTATATAACTATACTGCCTCAAGCTTAGCATTGCGATAGCAGCTGTGGCCTTGATACCTCAGGATCTTCTGACAGAGTGAGAAAGGAGAGATTCCCACAGTTCCTGTAGGCAAAATACTTCTTGAGTTCTGCTCACAGGAGCAGAATTTGGCCTTAAGCTTAATCACCTGGAGGCACTTAAAATAAACACGTGGGTGCTTCCTTTTAGTGATTTTTCTGCAAATGCATCAGTTGCTCAGCTTTAAAGCTTTCATGGATGTAAAGATGTATAAAGATGTCTAAACGTCAGAGGGAAAGACAGAGATTAGGAATAAAACAAACCAGAAACGGTGACTAGTACTGTGCAGAAGTACAAGTGTACTGTGTGTTGACAGAAACATTTTTGTTGGAGAAATAAGACAACAGTCTTGCACAGCATGATTAATGTGATCTAGAATGAACTATGCACATGGTGACTCCAAATCTGTTGAGGCTCCCAGTCAAGAAAATGAAGCATGCAAAATGAGTAGTTCAAGAAGACTTAACAATAAGATTCATTCTTAGTGTACATTTAATACTCAGGTTCCTTAAAAGAAAAAAAAAAAGTAAGCTATGTACCATATGTATAATTATAAAAACCTAACAGAGTTGTAATAAAAATACACATCATAATTACAAAAGCTACCAGTTTTTATGGTAGATAAGAATATATAGCAATAATAAAGTCTCCTAAACGACATTTTTTCAGTCCTTGTCTCATCTATGAGACATATAAAGGACTTTGTAAATTGACCTGAAAATTGTCTGGTCTCATCTGACTAAACAGAGAAGAGAAAGACTTTTACAGTATACGGCCCTTTTTCATTAATGTCTTATATCTTATTCAATCCTTGTCTGAGGATATATTACATCAAGTGACACTGCAATCTTGCATCCCACAAACCAGTCCACTTCATATCACAGAATCATAGAATGGTTTGGGTTGGAAAGGACCTTAAAGATCATCAAGTTCCAACCCCCCTGCCATGGGCAGGGACACCCTCCACTAGCCCAGGTTGCTCAAAGCCTCATCCAGCCTGGCCTTGAACACCTCCAGGGATGGGGCATCCACAGCTTCTCTGGGCAACCTGTTCCAGTGCCTCACCACCCTCGTAGTGAAGAATTTATTTCTTGAATCTAAACTAAATCTACTCTCTTTCAGTTTGAAGACATTACCCTTTGTCCTGTCACTACGTGCCCTTGTAAATTGTCCCTCCCCATCTTTCCTGTTTGCCCCCTACAGGAACAGGAAGGCTGCTGTAAGGTCTCTCAGGAGTCTTTTCTTCTCCATGCTCATCTGACTCATTTCATCTGACTATTTGGTGGCTTGACTGGAACCCAGAGATCTGTCTGTTAAAGTAACATGCTTCTACTGATTTTCCTGCTGACCCTGAAGTTCCTGTTTGAGAAAAGTTAGGGAGTCTTCTAATCCTAGATGCGAAGACATTCAAGCCATTGTATTCATACAAAGCTCTACCACTTTGCCAAGAGAAGGCTTACCAGCTCAAGTCTGTTTAGCACCCTGCAGTGTCCTGCCTTCCACTCATGTGCTGTTTGGCAAATTGTTCAGAGTTTGGAAAAAAACGAGCTTAGATACTATCCAAACCTTACTAAGATAGGAAAAGATTTGCTGCTTCTTCTCTGTGATCATAAATCAAGCGTTGCCACAGATTTGTGCAAATGTGTGGTGACTTTTTTCTTGTTTATTTGTTGTTTGTTATTTTTTTAATTAGCATTTTTGTATAAATTTTGGAAGATTGTTCTGCGTTTGATCTCTGCATATGAATAAGCCCCTCTGAGTTCTTGGGCACTGGTGCTGAAGGTAAAGTTGCTTAGTATGTGACCTGTTCAACAGAGTTAAATACACACTGAATGGAGGGCTCCTCTTGTCAAGGGACATAGCAGCAACTATCCCTAAGTCACAGCTAGACAAGGTAGCTTTTCGAAAAGAAACTGGCCTTTAAGTGCAGCTGTAGATAGAGAAACAAAGTTATTGAATCAGAATGTCATCTCAACAAAGTCTTTGTCAGTTAGAGCCCAGAAGCTACCATCTCTCCTCCTGAAATCTTTAAAACATTTGTCAATGTCTCTCTGCTTCTAATAGACTCCATCTCATCGAGCAGGGCCCTGATTCTTTCTTTCCTTGCCCTTTCCTCAAGCAAGCAGCAGTTCTTTTAAGCCTGTGGAAAAGTGAGAGAGAAATCATTGTTAAATGTTAATGTCTGGTGAATTATATTTTCCTTGCCTTTCCAGTGAACACCTTCCCTCAGGAGCAAAGCCTTTTCCAGCTCTGAAGGGTCATTGTACTGTAGTCCAAACAATGGAAATACCCCTGACTTCTTGTCTCTCCAGGGTTTAATGCAGTCTTCCTCCTAGAAACACCACACTTAGGAGTGAAGGTGCTGAAGTCTGAGCAGTGAACATGAAAATACCACAAAAATTCATACACTCTCCAAAGACCTATCCAGACTTCAAATTAGGCTGACATGGAAAGTGATTCAAGATCTCTAGATATTTTCCACATCAAGTAATTGGTGAAGAAGAGAGTGTGAGGAATTATTAGGCCTTCACCTCTTTTCCTTTGTACTTTTCTGCCTGGTGACCCAAGCAAACCCCAGTATTGATTTCAAAGAAAACAACACTATGGCTGAAATAGGACTTGAAAAAGTGAAATAAGGCAATATAATTACTAAGTCTGTGTGGGTTTATGGAAAACAAATCTTGTCGACCTAACTTAATATTTTTTATGAGATTATAGATTTTGTTAGTAAAGATATTTCTGTTGATGCAATACTCTTACATTTCTGCAAGGCATTAGATAAAGAAACAGGACTTTTCAAAACCAAACTGGAAAACTTTAAATGGTCTTAACCCTGACAAGCTGAAGTCTCATAACAAGGTAGTAAACCTTTAATGGTGGTGAGACATAAAGTCATCAGGAGCTAAGATTATGCACTAATAGCAATCTCCCTTTTCTGGGAAGTGGTGACAAAAGGTTTTAGCAGTTGAACCTTTAGCCTGGACAGCCTGACAGATATCTTTGTGTTCAGCATCATGTATCAGCATTTCTACTGATAGGATTAATAAGAAGCATAGAGGAAACTGGGACGAGATCATAAGATTTTCTTCCTTAAATTAAAGTCAAATAACATTAGCCTATGTGTTCACTGATCCTCCAGCATATAGTCTGGACTAGTTCTGTTTAGCATTTTGTACACATTTCTGCAGTTCAGTAAAATCCTTCATTGCATGTCTCCTACCTCCTTCTACCACCTATGCACAGAAGCTGAAGATTAACCTCCAAGTCCTATGGGGATGAAAAATTAACTCCCAACATTGTATCTGTTCTGTACCGCTCCTCTGGGCATGTAGGTAATGCTGTAGCTTCTGTGCCATCAGACAAAAGTCCTGAAAAAAAGTACTTGCTCAAGAATAATTCATTTCAGAGCTTTAATTGTTAATTTCAAAGCACAGAAGGATGTTGTACTTCCATGGTTAAAGCTAAATTGAATTTGCAGATAAAAGGGAACTCCCACAATTTCCAACCTTTGACTATGTAGCCAAGAAGTAGTTCATGTCCAGTGCTGGCATTCACCGAATATTCACCATGCATTTCACATAATGCTGCATCCTACTGTTTCATGCTGCTAGTCCATATATCATCCTGAGCTTTTCTTCATCTGTGCAGGCTGGAAATAAAGAAAGAAATATAAACATACGGGATTGAATATTTGCAGTGCAGTGTTAGGTAAATGATTTAACTCATTTCTCCAGGATTATATTAATATAAAATCAAATATCTTTAACTAGCTTTTTGGACACCACCATAGTGAACTGGTTCCACAATAATAGTTCAAGAATATTCTCCCCCACTGTGATTATATACCTAAACAATTTGACATCAGGTAGCTATAGATAGCTGCTGTCTTACCACAGTGGAAAAAATTGAGCCTTTAACACAGCAGGACAGATGCAATTTAGTGGTACTGGTATGCAAATTCAAACACATGCTTAAATCTTTGCAGAGCTGAGGCCTAGGGTGGTGTTTTGAGGTTATTTCCGAGATGAGCAGGCAGACAGTCATCTTCTCGGAAAGACACCGAGTGAGGGAAATGCATCATGCCATCTGTTGGCAAACCACAGTGCTGCAGCTGGAAGGTGTACAAAACCATGCCGCATGATACCACCACCAAGCAAATTAGAAAAAATCATAGGGAGTCCTCAAAACCAAGCAAACATGTAAAAGAGCAATTGGCACAAAATCTAAATTTGTTTTTCTCTTGATTTGCTCACATCTGCTAACTGAACACACTGCAATTTGATTACATAGCCAAATTACCATTTCCTCACGCAGCCACTGTTAAAAGATTAGTTTCTTCCAAGTGTGAGCTTTGCCGTATCTCTGCAGATACACTGAGACGGAATGAATGGGCATAAGCAGTGCCTGCTGCCCTGATGATTTCCTTTTGTAAGATGCTGTGAAAATATAACAAGAATTATTTTATTTCAATTTATAATAAATGTATTTGATAAAAGATTTTATTAAGATTAGCCACATTATATATGTAAGGTGTAGGATATTTTTCTTTGATTTTTTTTTTTTGTATGGAATAGTAGAATCTGGGTATGCAATAACTAAAACACCAGACTGCTACCCTACAGAAATATTTTTGTGTGCACTCAATTTATAGTCAAAATATACCAAAATCAAAAATTCATATTAAAAGGTGCTATAGATTAAAACAATCAGATTATTTTGCCTTGTCTATAAAAAAAAATTATCATTTTTCATATACATCATCTGTGTAAGAAGTAAGGTTATTAACATACATTTTTAATACATTTTCATGAAACTTATTATGATCTTACAAAAAATATTTTTAAAAACTTTATATACATTACTATTTACATATTTAAATGTTAAAAATAACTTACTCGAATAGAAATTAATTTGACAATCCCTGCCATTATACATGGGGAAAGTACTAATAGAGAACAATCTAACACATGAAGCCTTTTCTGAGGATGGTATAAGAAATTATGCAAACAGACTTCTTATGTATGTTCTCAGGAGCTGAAGACATGCATAGAAAAATGCTACAGATAATTAATTTCACTTAATATTTGTTTATTTGTTTTGTAGGACTGGCCACTCCAGTCATGCCTCCTAGTTTCTGGATACCTGAAATTTTATGCATAACAAAGCAGTGTATTGGTTTCTAGGTGGCCACTTGTACTTTTCATATTTCCGCAGGTGTTGTGACTCCCCATAGGCCTTCGATCTTGAGTTGGCTAGACAGCTCAGTCCAGTGTCTGTGAGGATTTAAAAAGTAAATTTTCCTCTGAGTTCACAAAGCAGCTCAGACTGGCACATGGTCCCAGAAAAGGTCACAAAAAATAGTTGGTGCTTTAAAATGTGACTTAAAAAATGCACTAGTGATGTCACATTAATTTTACACTTTTTATTAAGAGATCACCAGGCATATCCTCAGCAAAAAAGACAACCTAGTTACCCATGTTTTTATAAGAGAGTACTCTTCTCCAGCCATCATCGATCATGATGGCCAGTCTTCCTCAACCTGTTGGTTAAATACCCAAAAATCTTCACCTGGTTGACAAGGGCATCACAGCTTCCTCATACTTTTGGAGGCACAGTCCTGTGGGAGCAGTCAGAGGGTGATGGTGATGGATCCCCAGTGTGCTGCCACTGCAGGACGGAGTTGGCTGGGTTTGGAGGAGATCTCTGGAAAGGGAGCTCAGAGCCCACAGAAAGTTCCTTTCTTCCTGGAGCTGGGGGTCTGCACTCACCGGCTGCTCCCATCAGTCTTGAGCTGGTGGCAAACTATGTGTAACACATGCAGCTGTGTTTGTACTTATACATCCCATATTTCTGCTATCATTTCCTAGGTAAGCATTTAAATTACTAAGCAATCATACAGAAGGACCACAACATCCACACCCTTTTCTTGTATTTCTGAAGACAGAAATTTACTATTAAATTATTTGAAAAATAACAATACAGTCACCTACTTTCAGTAGGAAGTCTGAAGCTGTGGATCTCAAATGGGTAGAAGTGTTTCTCCAAATCCCTGAGAACCCTATCTAAGCTCAGAATGATGTCTTGCTCCTGCCAGCCATTCCCTATTGTCCAAGTTTGGTAGCATCGCTTTTGAGCACCATACTGTTTTCTTCCTATGCAGAGCAATTGACTTTTCTCATACTGGTGCAGAGTCTTGGTGACCAGAATACAGAACTTGATTCCACTCGTGGGACCAGCAATTTAAAAGTTTTCTAAATATTCTACTGGCTTCAGAGTCCCTAAGGCTGTCTACATTTTCTTGCTATGGTTATGTTCAGGGAACTTCAGGTTCCAGGACCCTTAAGCACTGAGTGAGAGCACATGATGCTGATACCATCTGCCCTATGTGCTTGTGCTTTCTTTCTGTGCAGATGAGAATGGGAAGACATCAGGAAGTGCTGCTGCATTTGTGGACCTTTTATTGGTATAGATTTGGGGTGGAGCCAAGGTGCATATCTGGAGCCAGGAAATTGAAAATGCTCTTGAGGTCCATAATATATTCATAGTCTGAAATATCTTCTCTGAATGGGAAATAGGATCTCCTAAGAAGACTAATGAAAAGTATATAAAACATTTAGCCCCTTAATCTCATCCTGTGCCATAAGAGAGAGTAAACAAATCTTTTTGTGTCAAAAAGAGCTGAGGCAATATTTATAGACAAGAAAATGCTGCCAAGGTGTATGTATTGTTTCTTGTGCTTGGCATTATAAATTTACAGTTGAGCTATTCTGCAGTTCCTAGCAAGAGTACTTCTTTCATGACTCCTCTATCTGCTGCCCTCTGAGTGGCACAGGGGAATGGGGGTCAACCCATAACAGTTTTACCTTCCTTCTCGTGCTTTTACCCTACTCCAATGCCAGTCCTTCTATGGGCTGTAGTCCTTCACAAACTGCTCCAGTGTGGGTCCTTTACACAGGGTACAGTCCTTCAGGAACAGACTGCAGCATCCCAAGGGCCCTCTCACTAGTTAACGTTCCTTCATGAACTGCTTCAACAAGGGTCCTTCCCACAGGCTGCATTACTTCAGGAACTTCTCCAGTAGAGGTCCTCTCCATGGGGTACAGTCCTTCAGGAGCAGACTACTCCAGTCTGGGTCTCCCACAGGCCGCAGGTCCTGCCAGAAAACCTGCTTTTGCATGTGCTCCTCTCCATGGGCTGCAGCTCTTGCCAGGAGCCTACTCCAGAGTGGGCTCTCCACAGGCTGCAGCTTCCTTCCAGGGGATGTCCACCTGCTGTGGCATGGGGGCCTCCATGGGGTGCAGAGGGGCAACCTGCCTTACCATGATCTTCTCCGTGAGCTGAACGGGTGTTTCTTCTCTGGCATCTGGAGCACCTCCTCCCCTTCCTTCTTCTCTGGTGTCTGGTTTCTCTTGCATTTTTCTCACTGCTCTCTCACAGCTCCTGTGCAGCGTTTTGCCCATTCTTAAATATGCTTTCGCAGAAGGTTCACTATCTTGGCTGGAGGGCTCACCTGTGCCCTGTGTTTGGTCCTTGGTGTGGCTAGAACCATCTGTGTCCGTCATGGTACAGCCCCGGTCTCTTCTCACACAGCCAACCTCTGCAGCCCTCAGTGGCCAGCACCTCTGCACCTGCACCCAATACAATCTCAAAGGTCACTGATACAGTCTGATGTCCTACCATATCTACACTGCTCTTAAGTTGCCTCAGCACCAGCACCTCCACGTAGTTCAAAGTTCTGGTAGTTTCCCTGTGTTTTCTCAGAAAACAAAGGCAGGAAAATCGGCAGTTTATTCACACAAATTCTACATTTTCAGAGTCAAAATGAAATTTAGCAATGAGAATAGCAGGCTGGGAAGACAATTTGGTATTTGCAAGTTATCACTTGCATTTATGGAACTGGGATCAATTTGAGTTATATATCACATGCGTCCAAGGCCACAGTAACACAGCCTGTGGAATTTGATGCAATACCAAATGACGAATATTTCCGTCTCCTGAGATATCTGTCTCAGGGTCAGCTCTACTTATCAGCTAAAATGGCAGTAGACACATAGGTGGGTGTTGCTTTGGGTTTGAAACACTGAGGTGGCTGGATTTGTCATAGGGACGTGCTATAATCTCTGCTTTCTCCAGCTAACTTCTTACACCTAACACAGACAGTTATCTATTCAGTTAAGTAGGGCACTCCGTTCAGTCTGAGCTGTGCTATCTACAATATCAGCTGTCACTTTCCTAGATATTGACTGCTTCAAAAGGCTAAATGTATAGGCTAAATGTATGCATCTTCACAAGGCTTTATGTATGACATATGTCTTGTACACTACAAGCTACCATCACCATAAACGATATAGTTACAAGAAATGAAACTAGCATCCTACAAAGACAAATTTGATGATGTATTTAGCATTTGTATTTATGTTTTACATTACCTTAAGCAGAGGTTTTTTTATTCCCCTGAAAAGAAACAAGAACAACTTGAAGCTCAGAGAGGATTTCATTATTGTCAGTCAGTTATAAATGGAAAGAGTTTAGAGATTAAACTAGCACCTGGTGCTATATGTTGCTACCTAGCTTTCCATCTATGGGTTAGAACTGCACAAAAGAGTAAAGGAAATAAATAGCTTAAGATAATAAAAAAGTGCAAAAATATTTTACAACACACAC
The DNA here is from genome assembly GCA_013400615.1 of Syrrhaptes paradoxus. NCBI lineage: Eukaryota > Metazoa > Chordata > Aves > Pterocliformes > Pteroclidae > Syrrhaptes > Syrrhaptes paradoxus. The sequence continues at coordinate 110,745 of VZTO01027677.1, forward strand.
CAACAAATTAATGCTTCAACATTTAGTTATTATTTGCATTTTAAATCTCTTTTCATTATGCCTCAGTTTGCATCTTAGTCATGATCCTGTACTCCTGAGTCCCTCTTGTTATTGGCAAGTTTCTTAACACCTACAGTATGTTGTGAGAGATATTCCTTTTTAAGTTTAGTGCCATTTTAGCTAAGGAATAATTATACTTTATTCTGAGAATTAAGTGGAACATTATAACTAAGCCCACCTATTTTTCTGTCTAGTTTTAATGAAGAAGACACACAGTTTTATCCAGAGTGTTCAGTCTCTTCTAAACATAAGGGAGGTCATTGATTAGGGATGGGGAAGCACTAAATCAACCTGGTAGAAGAAATGTCTTTGTATTCCTCCTTCAGCACATACTCCTGTGTACTACATAAGTCCATAAATAAATGATAAGAATCTCTCATATTTCTTCCTAAGCCCTTCAGACTTATCACTTGTATATTCTGGCATTATCATGAAGTGATAAATGACTACCACGGCATTGAATTATTATTGTCATTTTACTTGCTTGAAAGTGAGCTTCCATATAACACCTTCATAAAGACTAGCAGTGTTAGAAAGACGAACACTGTTTAGCTGCTCAGAGGAAAGGTGAAGTCTCTTGATCCTGGTTTAACTTATGCTAGCATTTAAAAAATGATGAGATCACACCTAAAAGGGAGGGGGAGGAAAACCAATGAACCTGTGCAGAAGCATGCCCTGCTGGCAAACCACTGGCTTGTGCTGTGGAGACAGCTGCTCTCCAGCCCTCCTGGCTGAATTGTGTTGGGAAGTGCTTCAGTACAGATGGGAAGGAGGGAGCAAAAGTGAAAAAAAAAGAACAGCAATGACAACACCCAAGAAAACAATATTCATGTTAAGAGTCAGAGGAATAAATACACTAAATTATGTGTCAGGCAAGGGCCTGCATTTTTATTGAAGATAAATAACACAAATGGGAGAAAAAACATTCTCTAGTTCCCTACTTTGTCATGTTAAGTTTCAAATTAAACTTCATATGTACTTTCTTAGGAATGCTGCAAATCCCCTATCCCATATTTAATCTTGCATAAAAATTTAAAGTAGTACAAAACTAATTGCTGAATGTTAAATTATAGACGTTCACCCTGCATGTACAGAAGCGTGTTTCATACAAAATATATAATCACATTGTTATTCCTGAGGGACAGTTGATATCAATACATATGCACTACATATAGATGGAGATTTACTTTCTTTACTCCCTTCTGGATAGAATCAGATAGTCTTATCTATCTTCACTTTTGTCCCTAAACCTCAGCTTCCCCATATAGCAGTTTTCACACAGCAGTTTCTCTGTGTTTGGCACCAGCAGCTTGAGGGATCTGTGTACAATAAACTATCCAAAATGGCTTATGAGGGCCTGCAATCAGACTTCAGTAGAGAGGACACTGCTAGCTTTGGTGAGAATCAATCTTAACAGCACAGAACAAATGAACCTACCCTTCATCTTCAGTTTCACCAAGTTCTGCCCAAGGGAGGGGCCTTTCTTAACATCTACTCACTAACAGCTGGCTTAACTATCCTAGCACTGTATTGTAATACCGTATTGCTTTTTCAAATCAAAATTCTATTATTTTGCCATCAATGCAGGGTACCTAAAGAACAAAGGCACAAAAGAAGCTGCATAATTCTCCTACCTAACCTTTAGTGTTTTCCTGGAGACTTTCTTAAATTCTTTCAGCTCATTTGTCACAGCCTGTGCATTGAAGCAAGTCCTCCTGAAACGTTCTTCCCTGTCTAGGCGGATTTTTGAGCACAGGTAACAGCTGATGTATTTTTGAAGGCCCTGACACATTTCTCCCTTCATATTTTGGGCAGCAAGGAATGTCCTTTCCTGCCTGTGTGAATGATTTGCCATGTATCCTGTAACACTTTGTGACAATGTGACATGAATGACATAGGGCAGATAAATCAGTCCATGCTCCTTCCCTAGGGGGCTTTGACATCAAGTGCAAGAAGGCACTGTGGGACATGTGGGTTGCTGTGCTACAGCCACCCTAGGGCCAGCTGTGTGGGTGCATGGAGAACGCGTTGAGGAGCACTTGATACGCTGCACTGTCCTCTGGCCCGTGTTTCAGTGATCAGTACAAAAATAATGCCAGTCCCTTTGTGTCACGACATATCCCTGTGAAACTTCCTAAAGCCTTCTTAGTTTGACATGCTTTAATCTTTATTAACATCTTGATGACTTGATCACTGTGTATAGTTTTGCACCAGTACATTTCACATACACCTGTATCTATCCAAATGCACACATGCCTCAGCCACGGCTGCTTGGTGGGGCTTAACTGGAGCCCTGTATCTGTGTCCCTTCCAAAGAGTTACAGGGATGGCTAACAAGAGTCCAGAAAAGCAGCAAAAATGAAAAGCAGCAGATAGTCTCTTGGCCATTCCACAACCCACAAAACTTTACCTTTCAGAGAAAAAAGATTGAAGAAACCTTTGCAAAGGGAAGCTCATAGAATTTCATGTCCCCATTTGGCTCATTCCCTGTGAATATCCATGCAGGAGGTAACATTTGGCACTTGAAAACTAAGCAAATGGGAAGAGCTTAAGTGATTGCTTTTCTCTTCGAGCTAATGTCAGGCTGCTCTTATTAACGGCGTAAAATGGGTTGCGTGATACGAATGTACAAGCCGTAATCAAGTGCATTGATCTCTGCAGCTGCCCAGCGGTAAAACACATGGAAAAGGAGTCTTTATTCCAAGCAGAATTTAGCAAAAGATGTGTCTCAAAAGCTCATAGCTGTGATTAGGATCCAGAGATTTTGCTGTTCATCCAAATCATTCTCATATCACCAAGGCTGATAAAATGGAAAAGAAAAATCAAAAGAGTGTCTGGTAACAGATGTATTTATTCTTTATCCCATCCAAGTGTGGAATAGTCAAGAGGAACAATACTTCGTGTTACTTCAGTACATCCTACGTGTCAAAAGGGATGATAGATTTGAAATTAAAAGGGTTTCAACTATTCTGAATCTTAGCAAAGGTGAATAGAATGTAAAGATTTGGGTCAAATTTATGCCTGGAATGATGTCTACATAAACACATGAATGGGAAGTCTTACTGTTTTTTCAGTAAAAGCTGAATTTCTGATATAGAAACACAGCTTCTTGGACTCTGGGCTTGCCTTTCATGATCTGTTTTCCTGTCCCATGGAAAACATTATTGAATTCAATTAAGCTTTAAACAACTTTGTTTCGTTTGGTTTAGTGTTTCTAAGTCAAAGTCTTGAAAACCGTTGCAAACCATATTTAGAGTTTTCAGGTAATTCAAACATTTGATTTCCTAAATTGAAAATCTTTATTAGAATTCAGCTGTTTCAAAATTGTTTTGAGTTGTGGGGTGTTTTCCTACTCTAGTTTCCAAATGTTTCCATCTTTCCAAATGTTTTGCTTTCTTCTGTTAGTTGCTGTTTCTGACTAAACCTTGACAGGTCAATAACCTTTATCTTGGGGCAGCAGCAGAAATTGCTTAGAAAAATACTTTCCCAGGTATTCCAGTTTCTTCTTCTATATCCTTTTGTTCTCTTTACTCTTCTCTATTATAATCATTTTGGAGCCACCGCTATGTGTGAAGCAGGACCACTATGCATATCTCTAAGGTTAGATTAACAAAAATACTATTAATAGAGAAACAAACCCTTCAGAACCATCTACGGCTTTATAGCTGTGTTCTCACTGTCTGAGGAGCATTAACGTTGTTAATGATTTCAGGGTTCATAGCCCTGGCCTGCTGATCTTGAACGGCCTAGCCACACTAGGATTTATAATCATCTTTGTAATGGCCCTTAACAAATGTCAGCTAAATGTGACCGTGACATACTTCATTTCTGCATTTTAGAGAGATGCAGAATTCAGTTACATACACAAGTTTCCACAATGAAAGGAGTATGTGTACATCTATTTCATTCCAGGCAGTTTCTAATTCACATTTATCCTGCTACAAACGTTTCTGTTGAGAAATCAGAATATCATACGGGCATGCTAGAAATATATGCCTTTCAGTAACACCGTTGTAGCCCACTTGCTGAAAACAATTCCTTCTGTGGAACATGCACGGCACTCAGCTATTACCTAGATTCTAAGAAAACCACCAATTTAATAAATATTTGCCAATGTTCTAAAAAAAAAAAAAAAGAGCTCTGGAGAGCCTCAGAATTTGAAAACAGTGCAACCCAGGAACTTTCAACAACAGGTCACTTCACTGCAAAGGTGGTAGTCAGACACAAAACCTAAAAAGGAGGCTGTTGTTATGGAAAGCAAAAATACTGTGTTCAATTGTCTGCTTATTAAAAGTATGCCTTGATTTTTTCCCCTTTTGGTTAGGGCTCAATTAATTTTTTGATGACAAAAATGTTTGGACTTGTGAGACATAACATCTCTAGTTTTTCACAGCATCTGTGGAAATACATATTCCAAAGAACACATACACAGGTTTTCTTGGATGAATACATGCCTAATTACTTCAAAACAGACAGTAAAGGTATTGTAGCTCTCAATCTTCAGTATCAGCACAGACATGCATTATTAGGTTTGGTATGACAGTTCTGCAGAAATTATGACACCCATAGTAGCAGTTTCCCTCCTTTCTGGTGATTGTTTTGAGAATGATTTTTAAAGATTAACTTAATTAAAATACATTTCTATATATTTATTCGGTAGATACATAGTTAAAAGGCTTTAGGGAGATGAAAAATTCAGATTGATCTCACCAGATTGCTATTAACTATACACTGGAGTTCAGTTTTATTGTGTATCAATCACAGTTGAACAGAATTTCTGAAAATTCCTAGTAATTAGTAATTTTGATTAGTCAGTGAGCTAATCCTTTATGTTGAGTTAGTGTAATTTACAATAAGAGAAATGCTGAAAATATAGACACCCTTAGAACAGGAACATATTAATGTTCAGTGCTTCATGCTGAAATGTATCTTGGAGAATGGGGAAGAATATAACGACATCTGAACTTTCTGAAAACAGAGGTTTGTGGTTGTAATTTCATCATTTTGAATCCTATTTATAAGTATATTGCTCATTAACTCTTGTGCAATGACTTTGTCAGAAGACATTTCAGTGATGTTCTTGCTCTTGTGTGCTGGCTCACTGTGGCTGTCTCCTGCTGACTTCAGCCCTGCACATCTGCAACCATTTCCCTTTCTTGTCAGCCCTGCACATCTGCAACCATTTCCCTTTCTTGTCAGCTAGAACAAGAATGGACTTAACAAACTTTGCGCCTGTTTGGGCATCTCCCCTTAGACTGCTCTGAGTGTGAGAACCTTTTTGCTCCACCTTGCAAAGGACCTGATTTTGTCCTTGAACTTTCATTTTTCAGAGAGGAAGTAAGGCAGGAGGAGTGAATTGCCACTCAAAAGTTATCAGAAAGCTGGGAAAAGAGGCCTGGTTCTTGGCTCATAATCCAGCTGTGACTCTACAGATTTTCTACACTCGATATTAGGAAGAGTCATCAGAAATCGCATGCACAGGTTATATGAAGCTTTTCAGGGAAAAAAACGGTGAAAAACAATAATTCATATTTAATAATATAATCCAGGCAAATCAATACGTTTTCGTTCTTAATGGATCTGATGCCTCACACAAAACAAATTTAATGCAGAAGGGCATGTATAGTAACAGAAATGGCATAAACCCCTTTTAACAGATACCAAGAGGAATTTGTGTCTCATAACTGTGGATTCAAATTGTGATATTTTTTCTATCTAAAGTCTCAGGTAAATTCAGAACATCATAGATCCTCAGTCTCATTGAGCAGAAGGGTGGTTGCATTTTAACCTCAATTTTGCTTTGTGCAAAAGAGTGAGAGGAATCTTCAGTCTCTTTACTTGTTCCCTTTTTAGTTCTGAAAACTAAACCAGTACTTCACTAATCATTATGTTCCTGAGCCCAAAGGCGTAAATCAGAAACCTTATCAGAAACCTCATTTTACAGGAACCACCCATCTAACTTCTTCATGCTGCCTGGTTGCTTTCAACACAAACATTTTCAGCACCTAGATGTTGAAGTTTTGCATACCCAGACTGTCTCAATCTGCATGTGGCCAAGCTGCTGAAATTGGACTAGATCCCTGAATAGAACTGAGCAAAATCTACGTCTTTAAGAGATACCGATACTAGAAGCATGCTCAGAGCATGTGTAAAACAAAGAAAAGGTTGCCTTTCTTACAAATATTATCAGATGAGGAGGCAATAGTTTATTTTTACTCTGTGGTTAGAACACCTGCTCCAAAACCTGGATACTGAGGCTCATTATTCTGATCAGTTGTCCAAGGCTCAAGATCACAGCCCACATTTGCAAGAAGGCTGTAGAGTAGTCTGGATGGGAACAAGGCTGAATGTCAGCTTGTGGGGAGACCTGCTGTGGGGAAGTCAAAATGAAATGGATGAAAGAAGTGTTCTTTACTTCTCCGGCAGAAATAATGCAAAATTCAAAGTGTGCAGGAGATTTAATAGAAGAAAAAGCCTGATGGGAAAATCTAACAACAAGGGTGCTGCACTGGCAGCAGGAGATTCAGGTTCCAACATCTGCTCCTGAGATTCATTCTGTTCTCTTTAATCTGGTGTGTCACTTGAAAAAGACTGTCAATTCTGGGAGCAGGAGTTGGCACACAGGACTTCCCTGCTTTCTGGCAGTTCTTTGTATTTTATGACATTTTGCTGTTTTTGATGAGACATTACAAAACATGTTCCTATATAGTCAGCTTCGTTCCCAAAACATCTTTCTTGACAGGAAATAAGGAAAAGTCATGCTTTTTGTCTTTTATTTTTGTCACTTATGACCAGACATTTTCCTTGATATTTGTAGTATGGTACTGCATTTTTCACTGATTATTTCTGTCACTGAGTACCTGAGTTCTTGAACACATGGATATCCAGGGAAAAGGAGATACTGCGCTGCTTGACCTGCACGCTATTACTTGACCTGCAGGCTGTTACTTGCTTCAAGTAGCTTTGAGATAATTTTCAGTGGAGGCGTGTTCCCCTGGGAAATGAGAAGTTAATTCCTCCCAATAGGTGGTGTGTTCCTAGACTGAGCAGAGAGCATGAATTTTATGAAACTAATTTGCTAAAAATACAAGGAAAATAAACCAATTTGCATCAATGAAACTGAATCAATTTGCACAGAAAAGTCATACAGGGAATTATAACATTGCATATGCTGTCTTCACTTCCTTCAAAATAAGCCAAATAAAGATCTATATATTTCTAAAACATACCTGTAAATGCAACAAATTGAGCTCTGGGGACCTGATATTTATTTCCAGTATTGCACCAACATATATTGAGTCTTTTCTTCTTTGCAATTTTAAATTAACACCAACGTATTAAGCTAGTTTAATGGCAGTATATTCTAATGAGGAAACAGTTTACAGTCTGCTTGCTGTTTGGCTATGAGGACCAAGTTTTCCGAAATGGCCACTAATGCTGTGATCATATTTGCACATGCTTTTATTTCATATATAACATTCATAGCTGTGTTTGCAAACAACCATTTAGACATACACATTACTATGGATTCTCTTACGTACCGAAGTGGATTTTGAGAATTCAGTAGATTCAATCTATTAATTTAGCCCATGCCATTTAGGCTCCCTCCAAAAAAAAAAAAAAAAATTTCTTGCCCGTTTTGCCCGTTTTGCCGTGTGCATAAAACTAATACCTCCAGAGGCTGTGCCATCTTTGGTGATAACTTATATTTTTATAACTTTAAGCATGTTTTTTTAGCTTTTTCATTCTCATGATTGAAAACAATAACTCTAAGGCAAGGCTTTGTATGTGTCCGTTACTAAATGTTGTGAGTGACTTAGAAGAAAAAAGAAGCAGGTGACACTGTGTTGTCACATAATCCCATGGATTTTAGAGGCACATTACAACCACAGTTATGTCATCCACATCACCACACTGAGAACGATCTTTCATTCATTCATTATTTTTTTGTTTTTTTTTTACATAATGCTCCATTGGTGTTTGGGCTCTGTCAGTGTTGACCGAGAATTTTCTCACCAGGCTGCAGGCCGCTCAAGAACCATGATCACTTGGGCACTGCAAGGATGCAATGAGGGCAGAGGCAAACTATACCTGAAAATACCTAGTCTTGAGGTAAAACATTTTTTGTCTCAACTTCCAACACAAGAATGGTAAAAGAGATTTAAGTTTATGTGTTTATCTTCTCTAATAATTTCTTTTGTGACAGAGCTTCTGGAAATCAAAAGTAGATAGATGGTTGTCAGCATTCCTGCTTCCATTCCAGCACACTGTGTCATATATTGTAGCTTGAAAGCTATCATCAAGTGCATTGATAAAGTCAATGTGGTGACAGTTTCTCAAATGATGGAATACCAGTCTCACTTTGTATCTCGGTACATGTGTGTATGTAGTCTTGACATCTGCAGGTTCTGAAATAACAGTGCAAGATGCATATACTGGAACTATAACTGAAGAAAAGAGGTAGACAATCTTTGTTCATTTTCTCAATGGTTCCTTTGTCAAGAAGATTTGTTCAACCAAAACCATTTGTTAATTTAGACTGGAA
>VZTO01027677.1:127340-198093 GCA_013400615.1 Syrrhaptes paradoxus
CGGGAACTTCACCAGTGTGTCACGACTTCTCAGATATGATGGATAGCAGTTTGGCAACTTCATCTGCCAGTTCCATCAGGACCCACGGATGCATCTCATCAGGCCCCATGGACTTGTGCACCTTCAGGTTCTTTAAATGGTCTCGAACCTGATCTTCTCCCACAGCTGGCAGTTCTTCCTTCTCCCAGTCACTGTCTTTGCCTTCTGCAACTTGGGCAGTGTGGCTCAAGATCTTGCCAGTGAAGACTGAGGTAAAGAACTCGTTAAGCACCTCAGCCTTCTCTATATCCTGAGTATCCAGGTGTCCCGCTTTCTTCTGGAGGGAGCCCACATTTTCCCTAGTCCTCCTTTTATCACTGACATACCTATAGAAGTTGTTCTTGTTACTGTTAATGTCCCAGGCCAGATTTAATTCTGTCAGGGCTTTAGCTTTCCTAACCTGATCTCTGGCTTCTCATAGAGTTTCTCTGCATTCCCCCTGGGCTGCCTGTCCTTGCTTCCACACTCTGTACGCTTATCCCTTGAAGTTCTGAGCAGCTCCATCTCCTGTTGATTGGTGGTCAACATCTTACAGAGTCTGGGACTTGGGGAGAGTTTTCAAAGGCACCAGCACCAGCATGGTGCCTAACAGCTACTGACTTCCAAAGAATGGGATTTGGGTTTCTGACTGACATTTTTGCCTTTGAAAACCTCCCTTCTGAGGTTAGCCAACACTAAACAGAACAAGTAAATCTACAAAGGAAATTAAATCCTTTCCACTTCCTGTTAATTCTTAAACTCCATTTCTATTAAGAAGGGTCCCTGCTGTAACCTGCAGGAATACATACTTTTTTTGGCAGTCAGCTTATACAAAGTGCTTATTTTTTCCTCTTGATATTTACCATGCCATCTGGCATTATGTTTAAGATGGATGTGAATTTAAAACCAACCTATTATTAAAAATGATCCCATCTTTGACCTTGAAATACTCCATAGCTCCATGACCTCATTACTTGAAATTTGTTGTTGGATATCCAGCATTTTAGAAACTTGAATGAGGAATATCTATTGAAATTGAATTTATAAATTAAATGGTTAATAAGTAAATTCTAAATTTAGATTTTGTTATCATAGTTCATAGTAAGCTTGTTTTTTAAAAAAGAGAAAGAAAAATCTTATCTTCTTTACTACTAGAGATACATACACTTCAATTAAATTTTAATGTCTTTGTAGTGTAATTACTGTAGAAAATAAAATTCAGATCTAGAAAGCAGAGGATGGGAAACACATGTGAACGCTTTTCAATCTAAGTAGACATAACTGGTAATCTTACATCTTGTTTTTATTGAGATAAAATGACCATGTGGAAGATACTTGACGAAAAGCATTCATTGTGAAAGCCTATACAAAGCTCTTTTTCCTTGAAAACAGGTGGATCAAACAACAGGAGCTATGATCTACAAGCCAGTATTTAATGTCCAAAAGTTTTCTTTCTTTAAGCTTTTCCTCAAGGCTATTTTATAGCTTTCATTTTTCCTGCTTCTCTTTTTCTTTGTCATAAATACAGATATACTTTCTTCAGAAATAAAGTCCGGGGGAAAAAAAGGATGTTACTTGCTGGCATACACCTCTCTTCTGGGGTTTCAAGTATCCCAATAATAGAGACTGAGGCTATTACAGTTTCAGCTGCGGCAACCATCTATGGGATTTGAATTATTGCACATATTTTTTCATGAATGAAAGGTGGACATTGGATCCCTCAGTTTACGCAGATTTAAGTCAACCATGTGATGTGCACAAAGAAGGCCACTTAATTATCTACAGCACAAACAATTTGTAGGGCAAGTGGAATACATTTCCCTACGACATTGTTGTGAAAGCCAAGCTTAATCCTTAGAAAGAGGTCTGTCTTAATCCATCTTTTGTGAAATCAAACCTAATAGAAGCCTAGTGTAAATCCAACATCACAACATGGAGATGATGGAAAAGATTAATGCTCTGCAAATAACTGATTCTTCAATTTGGTGGAAAAGGAGAAAAGAAAAACAAAACAAAACAAAATTCCCTATTGGATCAGTCCTGGATGAAATCTTGAATGTATTTTTCCTGACTGATTCAATTGTCCTCTACAATATAATTAAAACAGTGAAGAATCCGTCGGCATCATGACAATATCCTATGTGCTTTGAAGGAAGGGAAGTGTTCACTTATTCCAATGCCAGCTTTGTGGTTAGGCTAAAATAGAATTTTAAAGTCATTAAGAAACACAGAAATAATCTTACAGTTGGAACTTTGCCTGAAACAACTGGATATTTTAACCTGGAAACAACTACCAGCATTGCCAATTTGTTATTGTGTTACTTCAACAAATTAATGCTGAAGGAAAAATTAGAAACAGGATCTTTTTTCCTTCTAAATGTTATTCAGAGTCTGATATTTTCAGTAAATTCCTACAAAAGGAAAACACAGACCTGCAGGCCCATACTGACTCACAAAAGATTAGTGTTTTGTCATGGAACAAATAACAGTAATTTGTGACTTAACTAACTGCTCTTAACAAAATACTTTACAATAATTAGTAAGGGGAAATCCCTAGAAGGTTATTGCAGGAGAGAGTTTATTTGGTGAACACCTTCAGTAACTAACTCAGGGTTGCCTGTATTGACACTAAGACAACTTTTTATAATGCATTATTAATAATATTGTTGAATTTTATTCCTAACAATTTTTCCCGTACGTAAGTTTTAATGTTATACAACTTACTGCCAGTTCCCCACAGGACCATCTATTTTTAATTAGCAGATGATTATGGTTTAGTGTACTTTATGATATGATTTATAGCATTTAAGCAGGAGGAGGAGAAAATGAGTAGGCCACTACCATTTACTAATATTTTTGTTTGTTTGCAATGCTTGTTGAATTTATAAATTAGTGAAGACTAAGAGGATACATAGAAATCGCATTGGCTGGGAGTAGTTGCAATTTCATCAGCCTCAAGAAAGTATATGTTTGGAAGAAAAGACTTGAAACACATGGGAATATCTTCCTCTTTGTTTTCATAACTGCAATTTTTTCCTTTCATACATGTTTTTTGAAGAAGTCTACTTTATAATTTGATTAGGGATTAATGGCAGTTATGAACATGTTCTAGATATGAGTTGCAAGTGTTACTGAGGGCTATAAAAGGTCTCAGAGGGAGATATTGTAGATAGCCATGACTATGAGCATCTCAACAACATTCAGTTAAAGACATATTAAAAGAGTTACCTGCCCTATTCACTCCTTAATAACTGCAGTCATGTTTCTCAATCTTTAATTCAAAGCCTGACTAGTTTTAGGAGGGCAGATGTGTCTCTCTCTTTGTTAATTGGGGGTGGGGGGGCTGAGGGGGGCGAGGAAGATAGGAACCAGACCTATTTTGTCAGAAGCTTTTACTAATAAGCAATAAAAACCAGAAAAGGAAAAGAACTTTAACTTAATGGTAATAGTTAGAGAAAGGACTGAACTTCAAACCTACATTTTACACATGTTCTTTAAAAAAAAAAAAAANTATGTACATTTTTCATTCCTGAAAATTGTTTTGAGATAAATCGTAGTAAAATTAGTTAAAAGAATTTAATAGCTAAAAAGACAACAGCATGCCTGATCATCTCAATTGAAAAAACTTTGCTTCACTTGCACTGAAAAATTTACACAACTTTACTCACAAACATGTTACACACTGCTCTTAATTACTTTTCCACTCATGAAAATATAGTGTCTATTACCTCCTGCTTTTAGTTTCTTCAGTAAAAGGAGAAGGAAGGGTGTGTTTATTCTTTTGTAGTATGGGTTTCTCATCAGGGGTCAAGAGAATGTTGGTAATTTTTTGNAAACTTTAACTAAATGTAAATATTAAGAAAAAGGACTAAACTTAAACCCAACATTTTACAAATTTTTTTAAAAAAAAAAAAAATCAGACATGCATTTTAATTGAACTAACCTTTAATGTAATGTCATCTAGATCTCCTTATAGGCAAAATGGAAGATGGCACTAGTGTTACTGTAGATACCACACAGGAAGCATTCAATTCATGATCTGCTAGGAATAACTTTTTTTTTAGTAAACTGTTGGAAAAAACTTCCAATCTGACTAAGAGCCCTAAATATTACTGAGTTTTTTAGTTTCCTAGATAAATAAATAAATGTTGAAGATGACAAATTTTTCCAGTTCAAGTAAAACTCAGACAATAGTTTCTGCCTAAAGCAGAGCATAAATGTTTCTGGTTTAGACATATGTACATTTTTCATTCCTGAAAATTGTTTTGAGATAAATCGTAGTAAAATTAGTTAAAAGAATTTAAGAGCTAAAAAGACAACAGCATGCCTGATCATCTCAATTGAAAACACTTTGCTTCACTTGCACTGAAAAATCTGTTATTTACACAACTTTACTCACAAACATGTTACACACCGCTCTTAATTAATTGCTTTTCCACTCATGAAAATATAGTGTCTATTACCTCCTGCTTTTAGTTTCTTCAGTAAAAGGAGAAGGAAGGGTGTGTTTATTCTTTTGTAGCATGGGTTTTTCATCAGGGGTCAAGAGAATGTTGGTAATTTTTTGTATTTATTTTTGCATCAGCTATTGAGGAAATATGATTAAGGAACACTGGCTTATTTTGACATGTTATTAATATAATGCTTGGGCAATAATACCATAGAGCTCAGGTAGCTCAGTGACAAGTCATTATCATTTTTTCAGTTTTAAGTAATTTCATCTTCCTGGATGAACCTTCTAAACTTATTTTTTTTTAAATTTATTTTGAACTCAAGTTTTTTTGAATGAAGATAAATACAAAAAATACATTTCATTTATTAATGAAGACAAGCATTAGTGTGACAGAGAACACAGAAGTAAAACAGATTTAGTCTTTAGCAATCCAAAATTAATTAAGCGTAAGTACTTTTGCCTAAAAATTTTGACCTCTTAGTAGAAGTCTATTTTCAGAAGTTCAGTACATTTTAACAGTGATATGAAGAAGTTCCTGGGATTGCCCGGCCCAAGTGCAACACCTTGCACTTGGCCTTGTTGAACCTCGTTAGGTTCTCATGGACCCACTGAAGTCTTTATAAGACTGATCCCACCTGCACTTTCCAGTGTTTATCCTTCAGCTAGGGAAATTTCAACAGACCTATCTACTCACCAGTGCTTTTCGGGATACAGGAGCATATGCAATTCGTGGTACCTGGAGTGGGTATTGCCAAGAATTGACAGATCAGTGAGTGGCCACCCAAACTGCACTCTTTCACCTTGAGCTGAACTGTGTTGTCGCTCTTCAATTGTTGTGAAGGCATCCTAGAAAGTACCACAGATATGCTAAAATAATGATTTGGTTATGAAGGCTGTCTTGTTAGAGAGAGGTTCTATACATGTTGTGATGATACAATAGGGCTCTCCAAAGCTATCCGAACTTCACTTGGTTTATATTAATATTACTTACAGAAGAAACCACTAGTGTTTAACTTGTTTAAATGTAAGAGAGTAGTATCACACTAAACACATTATGGTATTCCATCTTAGCATCTCATTATGGCTTAAAAAATGCATAGGTTTCTTGTACATACAGTGTCCTATCGGCCAGTCTTGTATGGATGTGTCTGACATCCTGGCATATTTGTACAGTGCACTTCCAAGTAACATAGCCTAAACACAGGGAACATAAATCCAACCTCACGTCTTGTCATGTCCTGTGGGAAGTTGTATCATATTACTGGCCAACTCACATTAAATTTTCAACATGATGTGGGCAGCTTGAGTCAGAAGAGTTGGAAAGTGCCTCACTACCTGGTAAATGGAATATTTGTCTTGGACACGAAGAGATGCAATTTCCAATCCTCTCAGGCAGAGTAAAGGATTGATTTTCTCACATATTTATTTTGTCAGCTTCTGAATATGCTGAACATTGAACTATGGAGAAAAAAAAAAAGAACAAACATCATCTCCTCCACTTATTTTTTTGAGTCAATCCAGAGTGAGCCAATTAAAATGCCAGTACAAACCTCCTGAACTCTGCTTTACTATCGCCTACACCTTTTTGTGGATCTTGTCTCCCATATCCTATTGACTGTTCAGACTCCTGCTAAATTGTAGGAAATTCATAAAAGCTTGATTTCTCCCATCCATTGGTCAAGTCACTCTAAAGGAAAAGGCTGTAAAATATGTAGCATGTAAATATGTGGGTATTGCAGAAATTCCAAGGCACTGTTTTCAGTTAAGGAATAAAATGTCAAGGACCTCAAGAGCTGCACTTGCAATAACTTATTTTTAGTGTTCTGCAACAAGATCTTCATGAAAGTGTTTGGTAAAAGACTAAAAGGTCTTTTGGACATTAACAAGTAATGACAGCAAGCAGGATTCATAATTAATTTATCAGTCATGGGTCAGCTGGAGATGGTAAGTCAGGTTCTAAAGAAGACAGCTATATCATTCATGGAGTGTAAAAAGTCTGATTTAGTGGAAACAGAAAATAGTTTGGAAGCTTTATACAGAATACTTCAGGAGCTGCAGTGGACACACTTGAAAAGTCTATTCTAGTTTGAAAGATAACCCTGTCTTTTAAATACTGGTGGTATCTTTCCAATGAGCAGAACATTTTTAAATAGGAACTTTTTAAGAGTAGCTGTTGTATGAAAATCTTGAAATAATCACAGGAGTCATGGGAAGTATCATATACTTATACTAAAACATAGTTATACAGCCCTCTTATTTATAATTAGAGAAAAAAAATAAAATTCTAAAAGAGAGGGTTAGGAGAAGGAGGAAGGATTATCAGGCTAAACAGAATGTCTTGTTCATTTAAGCTTTTTAGATACTTTTGTCACTTCTTCCCTTCAATTTCTAAACAATTTAGTAACAATGATAACAGAGTACAGAGACTCGAAGAACAAAGAATGTTGACTTTAAATAAATATACAGAAGATTAGAGACAATGATCAGGTTAACATGAAGGAAAGAACAAATGCTGTGACAGTTAATTTTAGAAGTTGTAAAAACAAATTAGCTGCCTGAATATGGCAGCCTTACCTAACAAAATATAAATTGTGGATATTATAACTAAGATGTGAAAGGGAAAAAACCCACCAAGCTTAAAATGCATAATACTAAATTTTAAAACTTATTATTTCTTGTATGACTTTTTTTTAAATTTTTTATTCTAAGGAATTCAAATCAGGAGCTGACAGTTCCCTCGTATATTTCTTTGTCAAGGTTACTTTGTATTTAAGAAAAAAATAAATTTTGAAAAGATGTATTTTGGAAAAGACTAAGATCAATCTGCCAATGGTTCTTAAGCAAATATGACCCTATTTTAAAAGATGCTGAACATTCCTAACTTCTTCTGTAATACAACAACTGTCACAATAATGTTAGAGAACAGAAAAGCAATGGCATTAGAATTGCTCTCCTAGAAGAGACCTCGATTTCAACTCATTTTAGTCCATAAAATGATCTGGAAGAGGTAGTAAGGGAGCATAGCAAGAGAACACTGAAGTGAAAAAGACGTGGAATAGTTTGCTTTCCATATACATTTCTGGTAGTTAATTCTGTAACAATCTGAATGCATTCTGTCCATAATACATGGTTACTAAGGAAAAAACTTTGTAATATGATAATCAATACTTTCTTCCCATTTGGCAAGGACTTCAAATGTACACTGACTCATAACGTAAACAACATTTTCGGCTAGTCTAGGCATTAATACTTATTTAGATAAGTGAAAGCCCTTCAAATGTAGAATTCAATATGACTTAAAATTTCAAGGAATCCTCTGTATGTATGAAATAGCAAGTAGACCTGGGAAATATAACCTGCAACTTCTGATAAATAATATAAAGAAGATTTAAGGCTACATGCTTTCAACCAGACGGATGAGGCCAGATATAATATCACTGATTCATATAATAATTTAAGTGGGAGGGGACTCCTGAAAGTCAGCTAGTTCAACATCCTGCTCGAAGCAGGTCTAGTTAGGTCAGGTTGCCCAGGGTTCAGTCAAACTCTGTCTTCGAAGATAGACTCCACAACAATAGTGGACAACCTGTCCCTGTGTCTGGCCACTCTCAGGGTGTTTCTTTTCTTTTTTCCTTTTATCTAAACAGATTTTCCTGTTTATAGAGGTAGAGGCAGGCTGTAATCTGTCTACAGCAGCCACCCTTAGGTGACAAGAACGCTCTGCAAGATCAGAGTGTCTGGAAGAAAGCAATGAATAAGAAATAAAGTAGTCAACTACATCTACTAAAAAAATATGAAATATTTCTTCTCAGCTGACTTCTTTAACTCATCTTTGCTTTTAATGCACCAAAGTAAAATCACTTAAATGTTCTACTAGTAAATAAATTAATTTCCATTACTCCATTCAATTTAATCTATAGGAATACAGTATAATGAGTGTTGTTTTAAGAAACCCTTACTCAGTGGTTTCCTGAAACACCTACAGTGTAGTGAAGTTCATAGTACACACACAGAATATTCAAATTTCCTATTGTCATTCTCAGACAAGGGTACATCAGTAACAAAAACTTGCACACAGCTGCCATTTTCAGTTGAATTTCCACCAGAAATCGCCTTGATGAAAGTGGAACAGATGATAAATGGGACAATTTAGGCTACAAATGATGACACTGTAGTAAATGAAATTAAAGACGAAAGACCAATTCAGAGCATGCACTTACCGTCTTTGAGTATTCAAAAAGGAGATCAAGAGAAGCTGGGAGGCATTTAGTGAAGATGAGAGGCAAGAAATTATTTTTATTTGATTTGTACAATGTACTGCTTATGTGAAATTTAATACCTCCAGGTACTTCAGATTAAAAATAAGATTTAAAAAATGCTCACAAAGATAACATGACCATTCATTTTATATTACCAAGTTGTCTTTTTTCTATGATTAGAGAGTGTTTCCTCTCCTTTAAGGCATACTACAGTCTAAGTTTCCTAGCGTTTAAAAGAGTTTCTTATACTGTCAAGCCAGGTCATTTGTGATTTCTCAGGACATTGGATTACTAATTTTTCTGTACTTCCTTTTTTTCTTGATTGTTATCTGAGAGAGGAGACCAGACTAGACTTGCTAGTTTTCTCATCTAATGTGGTTACCCTTACATTTCACACTATAGACAACAATGCAGCTTCTGCCCAAGGTTAACTGCATCTGAAGTTAAAAATCACAAGAGCTTAATAGTTTCAAAAAATAGTCCCTTAGGAACCTTTAACCACATTGTTGAAGAGCCATGTGGGTCAGCACAGATTTTAGTTTTGACTCATGGACAGATGAAAACACTATAACAGCAGGGAAATGAAAATAAAACTGCAATAGGAAAAATGTGTGTAGTTTGCAGGTTTTTTTAAGTAATGCTACTGAATATTTATTTTTTCTACACTTTAAACTAAAACTTGTTAAACAAAGTGGACCAGGGAGCATTAATGATTATCAATAAAAGTGCTTGACAGCATTAAGATAATACCGACGAGCTGAAATTTACCTTCTCTCCATTTCCTTATTTATGACTTCCATTACATTGCTTTTGTTTTCCAACGTAGTAGTAATTTGGCTGTCCTAAGACTGGGATTTGCTTTCATCTTCATTGTGAAGAAGGAGTATGCCTTTCTAGGTGAATCTTCAGACATAATTTCCCCACTCATAGGACTGACATGTTCAAATTAAAATTGTAACCATGGGCCTTATTTCGGTACCATTTACTTTGCAGCAACATAATGTCTGAACATTAGGAGTGATGCTGGATATTGTAATTATTGTAATGAAATGACAGTCAGGCATAAGAAATCTGTATTCACCGTATGTACACTGTGAACCTAATTTCATTACATCATGTTTGGTGTGAAAAAAATGGCAGCCAAGAGACCAAGGCAGAGGGCACTTTGTGACCCAATCATGAACACAAAACTTTTATACAATATCATTCACAGAAAGTCATAGGATGATTCATGGCTCCAACTAAATTAAAAGCAACATCAATCAAAAGGCTTTTCCTTTTTAATTTTTAAACTGCAACATATTCAATTTCTGATTGTGAGGAGGAAGCCAGTCCCCTACATTTGATGCATAAAGGCAAAAAGCTCAATTTCAAATGATAACTGAGATCATCAGTCGCCATACCTCTGTGCAAACTACCTGCTAGATAGGCAATAGTTTTTGGAACCAATTTGCAAAGGACAGAGTTCTGAGAACATCATATTTTAATAAAATGGATTCTCACTCTCTCTATGAAATCAGCTTGGTGAGGAGGGGAGGGGAGAGGAGAGACTGGGGCTTCCCCATGTCAAACACAGTAGGTTCCAATCGGCTCCAACGAACCCACCGCAGGGCACGGCTGAGGCCCTCCACCATGATGTTGGCATTTCTGGGGAAACATACATAATAAAGGCTAAAAACTTTGCACAGCAGCTGTGAGGGAAAGGAATGAGGAAAAAGAAACAGCCCTGCAGACACCAAGGTGAGAGAAAGGAAGGAAAGAGGTTCTCCAGGTGCCAGAGCAGAGATTGCCTTGCTGCCCATGGAGGAGAGGTTGGTGGAGCAGGTTTTATCCCTGCAGCCCGTGGAGGACCCCACTGGAGCAGATATCAGCTATCCACACTGCAGCCTGTGGATATGCCCTGATGGAAGCTGCAGTCCATGGAGAGCCCACTCAGGAGCAGACTGCTGGCAGGAGCCTCTGCCCATGGAGAGGAGCCTACACAGGAGCAGTTTTCTGGCAGCACCTGTGGCCTGTGGTGGACTCACACTGGAGCAGTCCATTCCTGAAGAACTGTACCTGGTGGAAAGGAACAATGCTGGAGCAGGGAAAAAGTGTGAGAAGGAAGGAGGAACTGTTATGGACTGACCACAACCACCATTCCCCATCCCAGCCCCACTGCTCTACTTGAGTGGGGGAACGAGGTAGAGGAATCATGAATGAAGGCATAAAGTTGAGCCTGGTATGAAGCAGGGAAGCAGGGGGTAGTTTTATCTCTGTTTCTCACTATCTTACTCTAGTTTTAATTGGCAATAAATTAATCTTCCCCAAGTTCAGTGTGTTTTGCCCTTGATGGTAACTGGCAAGCAATCTCCCTATCTTTATCTCGACTCATTAATTTTTTTGATCTTATTTTTTTCCCCATCTTGTTGTGGAGGGGGAGTGAAAGATCAGGTGGGTGGGCATCTGTCAACCAGCCAAAGTCAACACACTACAGTTTTAAAACAATTTTAGTAGTATATTTGTGCAACTGGAAAAATGTTAGTATTTCTTTTGCAGTTCCGATACTAAGGTTTTTTAATGACAATCTAAAGAAGACTGTCATTAAGTAGCTAAGATGAATTCCCAGCTGATGTTTGTGTTTTCAGCTTCATCGGAATCCATGGAACCATATGCATTTCCATCAGTACAAAATTTGACTCTTGTATTTAACATTCTCTTTCCTCAAGTACTTACTAACAAACTTAGAGATCTTACATCTCTGAAACAGTGCAAGCACTTCAGAAACAAATACAGAAACCTACAAGATAATCAGCTTCTTTTGGAAACAAAACACTTCTTCACACAATGCAAATCTTGCAAGACTACTTATAATTTATATAATTTTTCTAAATGCTGGTTTATATTTAATTTATTTTTACTTTTTGAGCAGAAGCTGTCCATCTTGTTTTAAAGTAGAAATTACCTACATTTAGATTGCATATGCAGAAATCACATACAATTGGGCATTTCTAACCTTCACTACAAACTGAGCTGACGCTGAAAGATATGACAGACACACACAATAGCAACAGTAGTATAGATTGATTTCTATTTAACTGAATACTGCAATTTTAAAATAGTATAAATACATTCCTGACTGCAGTTCTGTATGCATACGCATGACATTGTGCATAGACTTTCAGAGCTTAGAAAAAGGTAAGGTTTTAAAAAAAAATAATAAAAGCTGATACACAGATTTGGAATACATTTTCCAGGTACTAAAAGGCTGTAAATTCAAGAGAAGATCAAATTGTTGTTCAGACTTTTTAAAGCATTCATTGCTTCCAATTCTTTCATGTTGTGGAATCATACATATAAGATCATCCTGTTTATAAAAAACCTCAACACATGTAATGTACAAATTTATAAATTGTATTGTGGTAGGGAAGGGAAGAGAGACAGAAGAATATAAACTAGAAAATTAGCTGTTCTCCACATGCCCTTTATCAAACTAGTTATGGCACGATCACATTGTATATCAGTAATGCAACTACAAACCATGCAATAGCTGAAAGTCACATATTTGATTAAGTAGTTTCTAGACTGGGGTTCTTCTTTTCCCTAGATAACAATTACTATCACTCTTACCAAATCAATAAACTTTTAACGTAGTCTAATTGGTATTTAAGAGACTTTGCAATGAATGAGCAGGAACACAATAATTTCTTCAGTGGCCTTCATGCACACAGATGTGTACAGGGGCATCAAAAGAAACCAGTTTCAGAATGACACTGGGTAATGATCAGCCCATCTTAAAAAAGAAGCATGCACTGTATCTCCACTTTAGTATTAAATGATTCCTGAACTGGGTTATCCAGTTCAAATTTGGTCTTAAAAGCTTTAGAAATAGCATTCAGTCAAACAGCACTTTGATGTATTAGCAGGCAGGTGCTCTGAGTGTCCTTGCCCAGAAAAAAACAGAGTAAAGAAAAGAAGAACATTTCAAAAAGCTGCTTTGCAAAACATAATGGAGGTTTTATTTTCTATTCTTCCTTTACTGAACCTTTATTACTTTGTAAACAACTGTATCTGAACAAAATACTGAAATGCGATTGTGCCACATTTCGCCTTGACAACAGATCAAAACATATTGTGGCAATGCATAGTTAATACACTAATTGAATGTATTTTTCTGACTTATGATGGTAAGGAACATGTACTATCTTCTTAAATGTCTAAATGTTCCCATTAGGCCATGTAGCTTTTAATTATTATACTGAAATTGAATTGTCTCAGCCAATCACAGAACATGGATAATGCATGGAGACTTAGGAATACCATCTAATTTTTTTTGCTCATTTATGCAAATCCCTCTGTGCTGATTAGCTAATGGAAGTTAATTTGCATTCTCTCTGCATTTATTTTTCAAGAATAGCAGAGTAAATTTGCAGATTTCTATTTCATGTGCCGTTGCCCATTTGCTCACACAGGCTCCTCACCTATATGTTATAATACAATACCTGAACAACATGCATGGTTACATCAGAGTGTAATTTAATATCAACAGAATAGGAAAAAAACTGTCTAATGAAAGATAAATAAATAAAAAGACACATTCAGTTATTTGAGAAACTGCTACAAGGCTCTTCTTGATAGAATAAGTGTTAGGTTCCTTTAGAACCTGTTTTTTCTGCTTTTCCTTCCTGTGTGATTTAGGTAAGAAACTCCTTATATTAGATATTTTTTCATTAGCAAAAGATAAACATTTTGGAAAAAAAAAGTTAACTAATTAATGCAAATCAGGTCAAATATCTCATTTTCAAGTACATTTTTTCTTTCAAGTACATTTTTTCTTTCAGGCTCGTTTGTTGTTTTCAAAATTATTTTTCACTCATTTATAATTGATAAGCAAGGTCATTTTAATTTTAATAATGCCAAAGCAGGATGTCTTGACATTCCTAGAAATGCTAAAACTTGATAATACCTATGATATTATAATAAATAAGTATTTTAAGTAGAGGACTCAAAATGCGATGCTCTGTAATGGAAATAAAACCTATTATATAGTTTATAATTGTACATTATATAATATATACTGTATGATATGTACTATATATTATATACTTATTACATATTATATATATTATGTTTATACAATACTATACATTATATTTAGATATTATATAAAAAGCCTGTTATGTATTTTATCAGTGAAAGTAGTATGTATATGTGTGCTACTATCTAAATATACATTTAACTCCTAATTCCTCAAATGACTGAGCAACCAAGACATGGATATGTAAAGTACCAACCGTCTTTGTTCTATTACCTTGTGTACACCTCCAGCAAAATAAATAAATAAAATAAGAGCAACATTTCTGTTTAAGACCATTGTGACGGTCCCTCGTTATCTATGGTCATATCAGTTTGGCTTATTATTTGTATTCAGTTAAAGCCTTTATCTGAAATGAAGGACCATGACCCCGCAGAAGAGAAGCTATAGATGAGATGAATGCTCTCAGAAGAGGAGGAAAAGGAATTATGATGTACCAAGGACCAGTGTGATCTGTGATGAGCATAACACAATAACTGTCTACCTGCTTTCTATTTGTTTTGTCTCATTGTGTTTTATTATTTTATTTTATTCCTCTGGTGATGTCACAGAAGAATAATTGAAGAAACTTAGAAGACAACAGAGAGGTGGCTTTGCTGAGGCTGATGGTGAGATTCACAGGTATGAGCAGCTGCCCGAGGAAACATACAGAAGCATTTGTTACAGTGTGCCTTGAGAAGGCAAGAGAGGTTATCGTCACTTAGAGAGACAGAAGTCAAAACTTTAGCAGCGTGCACCACGTGCTGAAGAGTGCTGAATGAGAAGTGAAGGGCCATTGCAAGGAGTCAGGGACTGCTCTGTAAATTTACCCATACGACTGAATATGTGTCCGCAAAGCATTCCCGGGCACTGCTAATTTAGTGGAACAAGTGTAGCCTAAGACATCTTCTGAGTCAGTTCCACAGGGATGGCAGAATTTCTGTGGGCAGGCATGACTGGCTAGGAAACAGAGGACAACCAGAGGATAAAAATTCTGGGCTCTCATCAGAAATAAATTAATGGAAATCAAGTATGCAGAATCAAGTTTGAACATTCAGAAAAAGAGGATGAGACTATCCAAAATCAGCAAAACACAACATGTATGTTACTACAGTTTGCAAGCTTAGCTTTCTATAAGAGTCATTAAAGAGCTTAATAATATACATATTTTTCTTTTATGAGATTATAGTCTGAAAATCTTACACATGTGAATGTCAGTATCCTTTACAACACGGATGTCCTTTAAAAGACACAGCCCAAAACTCAGTGCACTCTGTGCAGTGACTGCTTTAAATTTCAGTGGGTTCGGATGGAATTTTTAGCCTGAATATTTTGAAGCAGTGTGCTCACTTCCCAGTGTTCTGTAATGTCACCTTCAACAAATATGCCCAAAGGAAGCAGATCATTCAGTAAGCCTAAATTAAGACAGGGGTTGGGGGGAACCCACTTAAGAGCTGTCATTATTTCTTTTCTAAATTAAATGACCTCCCCATGGAAATAGTGGAAGCCATGTTACATGGAGCTTTTAAAAGAAAATAGAAAAAAACATTACAATGAGCAATTGTGAACTGTTAGTAGATGGACTGTTAGTTTATTTCCTTCCCAAATTTTTAAAATTACCATAATTATTGGAGATAGCAAGGATGTTCACAAAGAGCCACTCATTATTTATTTCTCAGTAGTAAAATATCCGGTTGTGTGACTGCAATGAAATATAATTAAAGTGACATTACTTCCATTTATACATGAAAATACTAACCTAGCCTTGGGAAAGGTGCAGACTTTAAACAGTTTACACAGTCATCAAGTCAAAGTTCTGAACATACTATTAAAGGAAGTTACAGTGCAATATGATGCAATGACTGTCCTTTCTGGATATATCGGTATGTTATGGTGGCTACTTGTTTGAGNAAAATTACTATGATTATTGGAGATAGCAAGGATCTTCACAAAGAGACACTCATTTATTTCTCAGTAGTAAAATATCCGGTTGTGTGACTGCAATGAAATATAATTAAAGTGACATTACTTCCATTTATACATGAAAATACTAACCTAGCCTTGGGAAAGGTGCAGACTTTAAACAGTTTACACAGTCATCAAGTCAAAGTTCTGAACATACTATTAAAGGAAGTTACAGTGCAATATGATGCAATGACTGTCCTTTCTGGATATATCGGTATGTTATGGTGGCTACTTGTTTGAGGCCACCAAACAGAATGAAGGTAACCTGGATCAGAGTGCACAGCTTTCTTTGGCCTCTGCTTTACACTCGGGATTATTTTACAGTTGAAAGTAGCGGTGCCAATGGCTTTCATTTTCTTAAAGCACTTGTGTTAGGAAATGCAATTAATATCATGAAAACGTGCTTCTGTTCTTGGTGATGTGTTGGAGAACGCCCCTTTAAAACTTTTCTCATTTGTTCTGGAGAGAAAACCCTAGAATTAGAGGAAAAAACTGCTGGTAATGGATAATGGTGCCTCATATTTTAAGACAATGCTAAGACCACTTCAGAGTCAGACAAAGCATTAACTACTTTTAGATGCATATAAATAAGTAAAAATCACATAGAGGTCAGTTTTTCAGTTCATAAAGAAACAGTTGCTTGTATATGAAATGCTTCTGTGAGTTTGCAGATTTCTCTCCCAGCCGAGAAATCAGAATCACATACCCTAAGGAAAACTTTAGTTAACCTGCTAAAGGAAAGGAATTTTCCTGTGAAAGGAAGAACAGAACCAAAGGCAGAACTACCAGATTTAGAAAATTATGTCTAGGTGAGAAGAAAATAAAAATAAATAGAAGATTAAAAAGTCCATATGGATTTTTTTTTGTCAATCTATGTGCAAGAGCTTATGGGGAAAGGAAAATCATATAAAAACTTGGGGTATAAAAATGCAGAGAATGAGTTTTATACATTTTCTTTAAACCCCAGAGGGAATAAAGTAAACATTAAGGGTAAGAATCACTACAGAAGACTCACTATTATATGTTAAAACAATTTTCTCTGTTTCTAAACATGTCCCTAATTTGTGCATCTGATTCCTTTCATGTCATTGGTGTTGGCAGGCTCCTGTGCAGTTCTGAGTCACGTTTATCTTTGAGTCATTTTTAGCTTTTTAGAATCTATAGTAATTAGCTGTTCATACTTGTATCTTGTTTTATGGTGCAATACTTCTCCTTTCAAGCAATTCTTCTCTCCCATTTGTTTAAGATGTTGACAGAACTTTTAGCTTTGATCTGTGTATGGACATCAAATGCTTCATATTGCTATCCCTTTTTTGCAATTTATAAAAATGTAGCCTGAACAATGTCTTGAAAAAGAAGCTCTATTTATATGGGCTAACGGGTACATTCAACATCCTAAAAGGCCAACCAACACAAATGTTTAAACCTAATTTTCATAACATAGTTAGTCATGTTTTGCTGACACTTCACCTGCCTTCTAGACATAGTGGCCCAAGTTTAGAAAATATTTCACAGATAGTGAAATGGATGTTCTCATTTCTCTGAAAAAGATAATGTTGTCATTTATTACAGCTCTCAAAATACGTCTAAAGTGTTTACTACTGGTGAAAAAAAACCAACCACCACTTGGGAAGAGAGGGTGGCAGTTAGAGAAGTGAAGGGGTGTTGTTTTCTGATCTCAGAGGTATCAATCTGAGATTTTCCATAACCTTACACTAAAAAGACCTGTCTCTTTTCTACCCAGGCATAAAAGCTTATTTACTTTCCTGTTCTGACTCTGGACTCAGGAGCAGCCAGGCATTGTTATTTCTTGTTTGCCCTTCCTGAGAAAGGCAGTGAGCCAGGTGGATGATCTGAGATGGGGAGCTCCAGCCTCAACTACCTTCAGGTGTCACCCTGGTTCTCTTTTTTTGTTCAATGATGTATGCTGGCTTTCAGTGATGAATCACTTTTGCTTAGCAACTTCAAGGAGTTTTCAAGTGAGAAACATATACTACCTGACAATTTTAAAAACAGGAACTAAATCCATCAGCTATTTTTGCAAATTTCAAGAAGGAGATTTCATTGGGAAGTCTCTCCGGATGCTTTCTAAAAGAGAAAGTAAAAGAAAAAGAAAAACAACATGAAGGCTTAAATAAATTAATATTAACTATTCCCCAGAGAAATTTAAATTACTTTCCAAATGATTTTCGAAGCCAAAATCTCCATTTTCAAAGGAAGAACAACAGCTATGCAACATCCACCTTGACCACAATGATTTATAATACTTTATTAGTCTGGCATTACAGATAAAAAATCATAGAAGAAAATAAGTTTAAATTCTCTGCTGACTGTCCTCTAAACCTTTCAAACCCCTATACTCTATGCGTTAGCTGAAGATTTGTTCTTCCAAAAGCAGTGTTAACATTAACAGCTGCAGGCTGACAGTTCACATTGACTGTTGCAACTCAGAAGAGCATGACCCCTGTCTTAGACGTCTCTTGTTCTATCTTACCAGGCACAATACAGAGGAAAAAATTGTGTTACCAAGAAAATCCCAAGGACCAAAAAAGTCATCAGTGGCAAAAGTGCTAACCTACATTTTCAGTCAGCTTTGCAGGAGGAGCTGCAATAAAACATTAAATAACCTTACAAATCCCAACTACCTCAGTACACTTCTGACTCATCTGGAGAACTGCTGAAGTGGATGTCTCACTACAAGAAACTTGCCACAGTTGTGCCTTCTGCTGGTGAATTCTCTCTCAAGTGACACTTGATCAAGAGCTCGCAGTGCAGCCCAGTAACTATGATTTACTATGACTAGTAACAGGTTGCAGGCTTTGCACTGCCTCAGCAGCACAAGGTCTCCAGGCTCCTCTGGGTTTGCTGTGTCCCCAGCTGTGTTCAGCCTGGTTTAGCAGTTGTTGAGAGGAGCAGTGCCTACGGGCCCTCCTGTTTTTGCTTTGCCCTGTGATCCCCAGAACAGCACTGGTCTAGTCAGTTAGTGACAAACAGTGGCCCTTCATAGCAATGACAACTGGGAACTGATGGGAAGATAGTGGGTTGTAGCAAAAGAAGGCTTAAAAGTCATGCAAGACTAGGGAAGAAGTTCCTGTCTTCATACTCCTCCTCATAAGGATGTCAGGATACCAATAATTTCTTGTAAACATCACCACTCCTTACACCAAACCCACTCAGCACCTTTCCCCACTTCTTCCTGAGAAAGACTGAGACTATCAGTCTTGGGACCCAGAGGGACTCTGCAAGCATGAGCATCACACCAGAGAAAAGAAAGAGACTGGTAAATGTTCATTTCTGATGCCTGTCAGGATATTGCTAATGAGGCTTTCTGCATTGCTTTGGACTATAAGTGATAGTACTGCCATAACCGGACTACTAGTAACTGCTGTGTTTTGATTAGGTTGTTAAGATTTTAACTGGACTTACAGTAAATTCTTAGTTCTGTGTGGTAGTTCCCTCTTGCCTATAACAGGATTTTGAGTGTAACAATATCAGTCATCAGATGTGCCAGGTAAGAGAGGATAGTAGTTAGTATGTCCTTGGACTTAGAGGGAACATTTATACTGACTTGTTTTGTTATGTTTGAAGAGGAAATAGGGCAGCAAAAAAGGCTCTAAAACATGTTTAAGGCATTATGTTAATGGTTATCATATGGGACAAAGGCTAAAAATCTGCAAAATTATTTTATTTACTATAAATTTTGAAAACTATCAGTAGATTTTGCAGAAACAGGTGTTTAAGATCACAATAAACCTGACTTTGTAGGCTGGCATGTATCTTTTACCTGAAAAACATGAGTTACATCAATCACTGTACAAAAGATCTCTCTGATATAGATCACTTTTCTCATTGCCTTGGCTCAGGTGATGTCTTTCATAAAAACAGGGCATGATAGGAGGGGAGGAATTAATTCTCTTTTGGCCTCTATATTCACAAAGAACCTAAGATGGCATCCAAGCATCAGATAGACATCGACTGAAACATCCCCCGAAGTCTGCCTGCTTGGAGAAGTGGTTAAAGCGTGTCATGCTTTTGTCTGATACATGCCCTTCCTGCCCGTTCCTTTCTTTGCCTTGCCTTGCCCTGCCCTGCCCTGGGGATCAGGATGTTTGGAAAGGAAAGGATGGATGGGGAGAACAATATCTGCATCTCATCCTAGTATAGAGTGAAACAGACACAGTGCTGTTCGCCTGACCTAGGAGCAACCTTATTATTGCAGCTCATTTTTCCATATGACTACTTTTTTTACTTTTTATTTTCACCCACAGTGTTATCCTCTTTCTTGGCCTGAACTTTTCTCCTTGGTCCACCTCACACATTTGGCACTCATTGTGACCTATTCCAAACACAATATCCAGTGTCACTTTTCCTCTCTGACATTCTACTCATCTGGGACTTCATCTGAGAAGGCAGACTTTGTCTGAAGGGTACAGAATAACATCTCAACCAGGAATACATCATTTTCCTAGCTAAAACTATGTTTTTTACTGTTATTGTTGTGGTGGGGTGTGGTTTTTTGGGAGGGTAGGAGGTCTGTTGTTGTTGGGTTTTTTTTTTCCAGATTCGATAGCACTTATCACAAGAGGGTGATGATTGCACAAACAGGGATGGATAGTTTGTTGTCCTAAAAATGTCTGAAGCCACTGGAAATTTGACTGGATGCAACAGTTTTCTCTGAAATAAACAGAAAGTAAGCTAAGATCTTAGACCTACAAAAAAAGCATTACTGGTCACTTGATTTCCTCAGCGATGTAGCATAAATATTTGAAGCCATGTTATTCACTCTTAACAATGCTCCAGGGCAGTCTGAGGAAGCTTCTTTTCAATCTCTTCTCCTCTTTCTAAAAATAATTCTGGAATTACTTACTGGATTGGGAGGAAGGATATAAATATCCTACATACAAGGAAAACGCTTGAACTCGTAGTCACTGGCTTTATTCAGTTGTCCCATGTGAATAGACTGAAAGAGATTTATCAGAGAAGACAAGTAACCAACAACAATTTTACTTAGAGCCTTGAAGTTGGATATACTAGGAAGTAGAAAATGGAGGTTCAGGTCTCAGAAAATAGCAAGCAACTGAATGTCTGTCTTCCTTATTCTGCATGAGTGTTGTACTCACAAAATTATTGGCTAAATGAAATGACTGGATAAACTGGATTGTTCCTAACTGGAGAGTTTAATCCTAGTCTCATTTTGCTATTTTGCTGTTTTCTCTCAAGGTGTTTGAAAATGAAATAAAGGTTCCTTTCTTGTCAAGTAAAATTGGGGTCATCCGAAGCACTTATTCTCTTCCATTTCATGGGTGAAAAATGAGAACAAAAATATTACACAACAAGGAAGGAAAGAATCAAATTATAAACAAGGTAGAGAAGGTGTAAAGAGCTACCAAGTCAGGCAGCCTTTTACATTTTCTTTGCTTTTATTTTTATGTGTGAGTAGTTACATAAAATGAAAACTATTACAAAACCAAGCTTTATATCTCAAGAGTTGTCTCAAGTGATTCTAACTTATGAAAGACATACACTAATCATATCAAGAGTGCGTGTATCAGATA
Organism: Syrrhaptes paradoxus; assembly: GCA_013400615.1. Classification (NCBI taxonomy): domain Eukaryota; kingdom Metazoa; phylum Chordata; class Aves; order Pterocliformes; family Pteroclidae; genus Syrrhaptes; species Syrrhaptes paradoxus. The sequence continues at coordinate 148,644 of VZTO01027677.1, forward strand.
GCTAAGCAGAATAACATAACCTGTCATCTCAGTCTATTTCTGCTTGACAATGTCTCAAACAGCACCAAGGCCATCTTCATCATTGGTGTGAATTTTCACCCAAGCTGAAAATACTGGTGTGTAAAGAGAAAGGTTGAATGACCAAGCTGTGATACTTTCTCAGCCTGGGAGAATATTAGTAATGGATGACAGACATGCCTGTACAGATGCTACATTTGAAACATTTGTTCTACAATGCCAGGTAAGACTTCTGTGATGGTCAGACTGAAACTTTCACTGGAAATTGTGTCACTCAGTTCAAAACATACTGTCTCCTGCTGCACTGAGCAAGAGCTTCATGGTGTTTTATTTGTCTCTTTAAACATGAAGTTGATTCCTCAAGCAAAGCTTGAGGAATTACTTTGTGTTGGTCCTGATTTAGAAAAAAATTTTAAGAAGCTGTCAAAGTCCGCTGTTCTAACTGAATTTTAAGTCATCAAAATAAAGTCAGATAGCTTGAGATAGCTTATTCTATTTTGGAGAATGATAATAGACTATCACCAGCAAAAGGCATCTTCAACCTTTGAGTACTAGGTAGTTAAAAAAGAAACCAAACAAGGAGCAGGGTTAAAAAAAAAGCAGTGGAGCATGGTTAACACAGGAATACGTTTATTAGGCTAAGTAGAGCAAGTAGACTCCGTCTGTTTATTAGCATGTGTTTTCACACAAACACAAACAAAGCCTTTCAGTGAAAAAAGAAGGAATCTATTACTTTGAATTGTACAGGTTGAACTTGTGTGAACCAGCACACATGACAAATGTCAACAAAGAAAATGAGTTGGAAGAATGTGGAAAAGTTAAAGTTTTACTGTTGCCTGGAATGATAATAAATGTTGCTGTTCAAGTATATCTTATCTGGACATCCATTAACACTTCAATAAATATACTATCAGTTACTACTGCCTTGGCAACAATTTCCCTCTATCTTATACTTCATACCCCTTGTTTATATATTCTTTTTCATTTACCCTTTTTTCTTCCAACAAAGTCACAAGTATTCATGCAGTTCACTGAGCATCTTTTTCATAATCTGTCACTTTAAGGTGTCTAGGAACAGAAGAAATTAATGGAAACATCACTTCATTTGCCAGCGAATTAGAGGAAGAAGCTAAAGATAGAAATGTTTCAATTTGTTCAAAATCATGTGATAATCTTCAATTCCATTATTTACAAAGGAAGATGACCCCAGAGACAAGACACAAAAAGTAAAACAGTAAAGCATTAAAGAACATGAAGCTGGAGGTAAATGTAAGTAGTTCTTTTATTTGGACAGCAAATGATATTTGAGTAGGGGATGGGAGAAATATGTCTGATACAGGGAAAGAGTTTCTAAACTAGAGAGAATTGGCACTCTTCTTCATTAGAACACATATTCACAAATTAGAGTCTCCAGGGGGTAAAGAAGGAAACTCCACCATGTCAAACTTGTAACAAAATGCACAGATGTATTTTTGTAAGTCAGAACAAAAGAAAGGTTACACTGAAGGAACTGAACCCCATACAGCTACCCCCCTCTCAACCAAACTTTGTAGCTATCTTGCTCATTAAATTAACACGAGTTGCCATGTGGTAGGATAACATGGTCTTGCTTTTGTTTCTACTGATACAAGAACAGAAGCACAGAAGACGTTAGTTGGGGTTCATTTGGTCTCCTGGCTTTGTTCACACATTTCATGCTCCTTGAACTACAACATTTTACTTGGTTGTAGCTTGGTTATTGAGTTATATAATAAAAGGTTGGGTTAGGACCCAAATTGAAACTGCCAGCACCGAAGGAATTACAGTTTAAACACATATTAGGAAACAATCTCTGCCACCAGAGTGTTTTAAATAGCACCGTACAAAAGACAAGATAACGTTGTTGCTTTCCTACTTTCCTTATTGTGCCTCATCTTTTCTGTGTTAAATACCTGCATTCTCTTCTCTCCTAAAGCCTCCTAATTTAATTCTTCTCAAGGAATTAATTTAGTATTGAACAAAGAACTTTGGTGCATACTAATATTCTAAGGAACACATTGTCCTATAAAAGGTTCATTCTCCACAAGGTCTCTTCCAGATCTGTGGATAATAAAAGTTATACACCTACAGAAGGGATGTTGGCCTACTGTTCTTTCATTTAGGATTATAGAAAACTGGGCCATGAAACATGCTGAGAAGTGATCTTACCTGTTTTCCCTCCCCGACTGCTCACGAGAATTAGGCTGTCAAATCTCTCTCAATGTATAATGATTGATGAAGAATTCTCAGTTTTCTTAGTTAGATTATTCCAGTGATTAGAAAACTATTTTTCTAATATCAAGCCTAAATCTCTCCAATGAAATTTCTATCCTTGGATTTTTCCCTTTTCTGTTTGTTTTGTTTTATTCATTTCACATCTACTAAACCAGAAATTATATACGTTGAGATCACTCCAAGCTGAGACAAATCCATCTGTGCTCTAAGTTGATTTACATGCCTCCAACAAAAAGGGGTTTTGGAGAGAGTTCACAGCTTTTCTCTCATGAACTACCACTTTGTGAATTTTAATCCTTTGTGCTTCAGGGACCAATTAACTTGCTATTCTTAGTACACAACATTAAATAAGTAAATGTTAACCTTCCCATAGCAGCACTTCAGATATATCTCTCTAATGCATATAATATACAGGAAGGGGACTGAAAGTTAAGAACAATCTCATCATAGGCAGCTCTCATCTGGAAGTAAAAAAAAAAATTGTTGACCCTTCCTTTTCTGTGTCTTCTGAGGTTGTAGAGGACAACACTGTCCTTCATAAGATGTATACACTTTTGTGTATACTTTGCTGTTCTCATATAGTGGGAATACCACATACCCAAATATACAATCTGCTACGTTTTTCCCAGTTCAGCAAACACCCAAATCTGACTAATTCAGAGTGAAACAGATTAATTCATCTTTTCTCCAGGGCAGTCTTCTTAACGCAAAACTACTTTTATTCCTTATGACTCGGTGTGTTTCATCCTTAGGGTTTTGGTTAATATTAGTGATCCCTCAGAAAGTTGCTTTTTTAAAAATTAGTTTGGTTGCAATAATTTTAATTTTATGAGAAAGCAGCCTAGAATTTACTAGAAAGTGACAATGCTGCTATTTCCTTTTTACTACCTGCGAAACATACTAGGAAGGTAGGTGCATGCAGAGCAGGGGGGAAGACTATAAGTTTGGGTTTAAAAACCATAGAAAGAAAATTATCCTCTAGTTAATTTCATACATTATTTTAAGAGTAATTATGTAGAAACATATTTAAATTATCTTTCTTTTAGCCCTTGTTAAATTCTGGGGGGCAGGGGGGAAGACAGCAGAACCCTCTAGATGCATTCTAACACGTTTCAGCATTTTCATGTGTGCAAGTCTACTTGTAAAAGCATATAAAACCTAAATGTCCTCAGTTTTTAAACTGTTCAAAAAACCTTATTAGAAAAGAGTATACTGTGTCATTACAAAAGAATGTCATGAACAAAAATGTTAAAAGAAATGATCACCGCACTGTCTGCACTCCCACTCATGTGAGTGTTAAACCTTCATGACAGTAGAGCTGGGACAATATTGAATGCTCCAGATTTTAAAATAAGATCTAGGCTTTTCCATCTTCAACTTTCACCCACTAAAGTAAAAAAACAAAACAAAACAAAAAAACCAACAACAACAAAAAAACACACAAACAAACAAAAAACCCCCAAAATACCCAACAAAGCAAACAAAGAACCCACCTGCAAATTTACAAAAGGTGCAAAAAGCAACACATACCTATATTTAAGGCAGGTCAGGACCAGCTGTCATTTATACCTGTGGATGTAGGTTAATTCCTCATGTGGTGCACTTGTGACCTTCGAACTTCTGCTTTGCATGGCTTACAGAGAGCCTGGGTGCAGAATATTCAATGTGTCTTTAGGCTTGTGTTTCTATCAGAGCAGCACCTGCCACTAAAGCCAGCCAGCTCATATGTTTATAGTACTCGCTTATTTAAATTTTTTTAAAAGCAACTACAGAAACATATTCACAAATAATCTAAAATGCAGTGTAGCTTTTTTTATACCTTCCAGAATATCTCTACATAAACTACCTTTTGTGAATGGAGATTTGAGGGAGAAAATACATTATTTTTTGTTGTAACAGCTATCTTATAGCCAATTTTATAATAGTGAAAGATTAAGAACTTTTTTTTTTCTGCACTGAAATAGAACAAACCATGTCCCATCAGGAAATATCAGTATACTAAACTCCTATGCAGATTTGGTTGGGATGGCAGTGGGTTCTCTGCTTTATCTGAGTAACTCAGGATTTAAATCTCTTATCAGTACTAAATACGACTGTGATTCATTCAATAACCTACTCATTAGACAATCTTCTCTCACAAAGCAAATCCCAGATAATCTCTTCACATCATATTGCCAAAGGGCCAATCTTTATAAAATCATTTAAACATGGAATGATCTTTGCTTTTTGTGTCAAGATCAGAAAGAATACACTGGTGCTTGTTTGATTCCGAACTTGCTGTATGAGCCTGGTGATGCCTTTTCCCTTTTACAGTCAGTACCAACAAATAACAGAATCCTCAAGCATGATGCTACATGCATAAACCTCGTGCCCCCTATCATTGACTGAAAGGTGAAGATCAGTTTGTAGTACAAAATTCAGGAGCTGGTAGTGTTTTTTAATTTTTTTTTTAGAATAAACTAAGTTTGACAGATGCATTGAAAACTTGTCGATACTTCTGTCTATACAGGTTTATTCAACATTACAAAATAATGAAATTAAGTGAGTTTTCTTCTCTCTTAAGTCCATCCAGTCTTCTGTATACTTAAAAAATGCATTTGTTTATTATTTAATGCATTTCATATTACTTAGGAAGTATCTACATTTGCATGAAGATTACAGTCTTGACCAAAGTCAACTGGAACCTGAATCAACATTATGCCTATGGCCTCTTGAAATCATATGTCAATGAAGGGGGTATTTTAAAATTTTTCTATTAGTTTGCAGTCATAGACAAAGAAATAATTATTTTCACAAGAATCTTAGTAAAGTATAATCTAGAACAATGGCTTTAAAATACACTCCAGAGCCTACCCGTAATTCCTCATGTAACAAGGCAACAACAAAAAAAGCGTATTACCCTGAACCTGCTTTGAAATAATATTTGAATAACAACCATTAGCTAGTTTAAAAACCAAAATTTCTTGATTCTAAGAGAATGAGAACAATTAATCCTGATCCTATACCCAATTTATAAAATTGTGAATCATCATCCAACAAAAAGTGGACTAAAAGCAGAGTTTAAAAAATACACCTTAACATCTAGAAGCAGCATCTCAACTTCATATTGTGACAATGCCTCTGAGAACTGATGCTTCATCTTCCTTTTGCCTTATCACCAAGTAATGTTTCCACAACCACACCTGAGTATTAGGACAGTGTTTTGTTATCTTGGGTTGCTGTTCATTCAGGTAGTGACCTGCTAACTGTTTTATGGGAGAAACCAACAAACAAAGACGGTTACTCTGAAGGAGACATACACACACCTGCACACCTATGCATGACTTTTGGGTTTCTAGAAATAAACACGAGAAAGAACACAGAAGATCAACACTACAGTCCTGCTACTTTGTCTGTATCATTTTATATCAAAAACCCCTAACAAAAAAAACCACCCCAAACAACCACAGAACCAAAAAGATCCACTGCAACCAAACATTACCACCCCCACCCCAAATCAAAAAAAAAATTACTATTGGATCAGTATTTGTCATAAAAAATTGTGAGCTGCTATCTGCTTTCATCTCTTTGCCAGTGATATTTCTTAAAAGTCGTGGCAAAAAGTTACTTTGCTATTTTTATCCTTGCTGCTTGTTGACATGCACAGAGAATAGCACTTCATGTAGTTCTGCCTAAGCTGTGATTCTCTATCAGAAAAAAAAAAAAAATCAACGACCCAACACTGCATTTTTCTCTGCAGAAGCAGATTTACCTAGTAACAGAGGGAAAGACTCAGAGGATGGGTGCATCAGAAAGTAGTCTTTCCAGTCGCACTCCCCAGAATTACATGCACTCCTTGTTATGCAGTCCAAGGTATGCTGAAGCTTTTTGCTGCCTCTTTCTCCCAACAATCAATTACGTGATCAGCAGATGCAGAAATAAATTAGCAATGGAAATATTCCAGATGAGTCTGAGTCACCTGGCAGCTAAAGTGTCAGCAGCAGCTACTGCTGGTACTTTTGTAATATTTTGAATGATGGAGAACAGAAATCTCACACCACTAAGGGACAATTGATTCTCTATATTCTGTTTTTCCAGGTGTCCTTCTGCAAGAGAACTATTGACTTAAGCTTTTTTAGTATATTTATCAAAAGCTCTTTCTTTGTAGCATCAATAATATTTTACACAGTGAAATTGAAAGGAACTAATACCAAGGATGAACCAAATCCAATTTCCAACCCTTTGCTACCTGTGAGCAAAGCAGTTAGTGTTTGGGAGCCTCCAGATCATCTATTTGATGATTTCTCTTGCTACATCTTGAGTTACTGACTGAGGCCATATCTGAAAAGGTCATTTACGGAAGTTTTATCTTAAGCTATTGTGTCCAAAGAAGACACTGAAGACTGAACTGGTATTGATTTTTCTTACACTGCAACATTACTCCCAGGAGTAAGCTGTTGCAGAGGTTAATGTTAGAAACATGCCACGTGTGGATGACTGCCCAAGGCAGAACTACAGGCAAGATAATTGTTTAATGTCACCTGTCCTTAATGCACAAGGAAACTGGACAAAATCACCTTAAACTGCCTATCTGAGATGTGACATAGACATTACAGACGCACAATACTCTGTGTGGGACAAAACTCCACCAACTGGATCAAATCTATAAGGTGGTTTCTGTACTTCGAACATGTTCTGGGCAGTTACTCCTTGGAGGGGACCGGAAGAGGAAGGAAAAGCAGAATACTACTTCTATGATTATTTTAAAATATTGAAAGATAAAGCTAATGATACTAAAATATTTTCAGCAAGTCAAAACTATTTAGAGATTTGCACTGTTATAATATTTGAATGATGCTGGCAGCTGCACCTTGCGGAGGAAAAGTCAATTCAGCCTAAGCAAGAGTCACCCTCCCAAGCATTAAGATTAGCCCACTGTGCATTTTAATTTGTTGAAGGAGAGAAAGTTTGCTAAGTAAGCAACTATATCTTTTTATGAAAATTCCAGTGTGGTGCAAGTTAGGCAGAGCATATACACACACAGATCAGTGAATTTACACTTTTTGACACCTTAAAGGCTTGTTGAAAGTCATGGTAGCTTCAAAAGCACCTGCTTTCCAGCAGGTTTAACTGTATAACTTTTTGTCATTTTTTTTTCCCTTTGTAGTTTTGCTGACTGCTACCAGCTTTTATTCCCAAGACAAATCAAAGAAGACAGATAACAGAAGTCAAAAGAAGGTAAATTCATAATTGCATTCAAATGTAGTGTATAACAAGTTTTAAAATTATTTTTCTTACTGATGATTTATATTTTCTCTTGTGGTATCATATATTTTTTTTAACTTGATAGCCTAACTGTAGATAATAGTCAAGAAGGAACCAATTAGTGTCTCAGTGAGAAAAAAAAAAAAGAAGCTTCCCTGCTGCTTCCACAGAAGAAATTTGAGTACATGGGTTAATCCATTCTGTCTCTCAATGTATGTAATATATCATTTATGAAATCAAGGTAGGACGGATTAATCCATTCTTTCTCTCTCAATACCTAGTATATTTTAAATTTATTTATGGATATTAAAGGGGGAAAGGAGAATGTTGTCACTGGATGATGACAGGATAGGTGCCCAGCGTGGATTACTAACTACTAAAGCTGTTCCCTTATTGAAAGGGAGAAGCTGCAAACTGAGAACACGTGAGAAAAATTACTGTCACTGATGCTAAATCCTTTCTCATTTGTTTCCTGCAATACCTTGTCACATTTTGTGTGACCTCAAGGATGATCTTTTGAAAGGAAGGTTTGTACCTGGGTGTCCTTGTGAACCATCCACTGTAGAAAAGGGAGGCCTTTCTGAGCAGGATTTCTATATTTTGCCATTTTTAATACATCAATCAGTCATAGCAAACAGCCAGCCTTGCCTGCTAGCAATCCTGATTAATAAGGCAGGGATTTCCAGTGTCAGGTCAAAACCCCTCCCCGGCCTGCACACGTTAATGGTCCCCTCAGCAGGGGCAGCCCACACCTCAGGATAACGCTCCCTGCTGCCAGCACCCGGCCTTGAGTTTAGGGCAGTTAATTCCCCCCATGGTGCTCATCCAAAGTCAGCATGACAACCTGGTTACAGGAACAAGTCCCTCGTGGAGGTCAGGGCTGCCCACTGGGGAGAGGGGACTGAGGCTTATAAATTAACCTCTCTCTTCACCACGTGTTGGTCAGAAAGAGAAACACACAGAACGATACAGGAGAGATTGTGATCTACAGAATGACAGTTCTATTGAGTTAAAGACAGTAGGGTCAATCCCACCTGGGAACCTACTCTACAGTGATCTGATCAGATTGGAATTGCTCTGCATTACCATTTTAACAGGTTTTTTAGCCATCATTTTAGAAAACTTTCTTAAGAAGGAACATACTTCATCCTTACCAGTTTCCAAAAGTGAAGTGAGAAATTACATCCAGTCTTGCTTGAATTGGTTTAGTAGCACTTGCCAGAGTTGGTTTGGTTCCAGTAGAAGTTTAAGCACCATAATTGTCTTGTACCAGCTTAGCTGGATTAATTTTGTGTTGTTTCCGCAGACAGTATCTCAACATATTTAAAAAGAAAATAAAATTTAATATGGAAAAGAACACTTTCAGTTTTAAATACTTTTTTTTTTTATTTATTTATTTTTACCTAAAGAGATACAGGTCCCCAAGCATCTGTAAAACAAAAGGCACAGGAACCATCCAACGATTTGAAGTTCTGTATCTACAAGTTTGAGATCTCATCCTTTGAACATATTTCATTCTGAACATATTTCATTCTGATTCCCTGTAGTACTTCATTGATATTTCCTAGGCCTTTAGGGTAGGTGGAGTTGAAAGAAAGTTGGACTAGAGTATGAAGCCAGCTGGGCAGAAGACATGAACTGTTTTGCTGGTTTCAAAATATGATTTGAGGTTGCCAGAAATAACCAAAATTATTTGTCACCAAAGGCAGATTTAAAAGGCTATTTAGCAATGAAGTAGGAGAAAAAGTGCATCAGCACATACTGCATAAAGGGCATTTGCTGTGGCAGATACATTCAAAGCAGATTTATGACTATGTTGCAGGGTTTTCCACTATGGACAGAACACCAACAAATTATAAAAGAAAAAATCTTTTGGAATATTTACTCTTTTCCAAACTTTTTAAATCTGTATCTGTCTGGGAAATTATGTTTGTACTGTGATTTCTTTTAAATTGTAAATAATCATAATTTCGGTGAAGAATTTCAGATGCCATTACCTCCTAGAGGAGGAACTAGAGTGTCAATAAAGATTTTCTATAGAGTGGGACTGTCCTTGCAGACTCTAATTGTAGTTCGATAAACTTCAGCTATCCCACTATGTTCTGCTTGCTCAGCTGCTTTAAGATGTGATGTAAACAATAGGATTTAACTTCATCTGCTACAGGTTTTCTGTTTTGGAGCAGAAGGGAGGAGGAAATTTAGAAATTCTGTCCTCAGTGACTAAATTCTACCGTACAATAATTAATCACTGAAGAGTTACAATGAAAACAGTGAGAGAAAAGAGGAACTATCTGACCCAATATCTTCAAAGCTCTGAATAAACAGTTTCCAATCAGTTCTTACTGCACTCCTGTGAGGCAATTGTTTACCAATATTTTGATTTTACTGACGACAAAGCAGACATGGAAGGAGGTATGAATCCTCTAATCTCAAAAAGAGAGGCAGTAACAGATCCTGAATTAGCTCAGTCACTAAATAATAGTGCTCATAAACACTGGAGCCCAAACTTCCTATTGCTTTTATTTAAAGGACCCAACATTTTGAATTACTCTGTCCTTGGTGTGTAAAACTGTACAAAGCTGGTGCATAATTTCCTTAGGAATCTGTCAGTGTAGCACACCCATGTTCATCTATTTTTTTCCTTTGGTTTCAGAGTTAATGTCTGTCCATCTGTTAGTGTCCTGTGTGCTCTGAAATTTGCTCAGCACATTCTATGATTTTATGTAATGTTATAATCCCATGAGATTGTAAAAAGAAAATAGAAGTATCATTTTAAGCCACAGCTCATTGAACCCATTTTAATTAAAACTTTCTGGAATAGATTTTATAAACTTCCTAATCTCAGCTGCAGATTAGTTGCTTGTTTATCGGATGAATGCCCTCGGCACTTTTTGGTTTGCATACTTAGAGCTTACAGCCCTATTTTGTCCTGAAGGTATTTTATTTGATGAAGTCCATTTTAAGCAGCCTAATTCATAAATTAGCTGGCAATGTAGGGTATAAACCCAATCTAATTTGAGGTACCCACGTAATTTTTCTGCATGATGAAATCTCCCAGGGAAGCAGCTGAGCAGAAATACCTTCTACGAGTATGGAAGAGAAAACCATGACTTTGTAATGTCTCCCACCCCCAACAACCACAACAACAAAAACAAACACCCCCAACACACTACTAGTACACAATGCTTAGCTCAAAATGATTAATCCAAAAAACACATGCAGAATAATGATTAAAGGTTTTTCAAGGACACCTTAGAAGTGAGTAATATCCCTACAGGGTAGCATTACTGTAGATCATGAACATAATTTCTAAAACTTTCCTGTAATGTATAAGCAAGGAGGAATTCTGGAAATAACATTCATCTAAGACATTCCAGTCTGGATGTACAGGTAATTCCTCACCCTTTCTGCCAAGCACAGCTAACCAAATTCCATATGGCATCTGACTGTTACAGCCTCTTCAGCTGGACTTGTTCCCTGCTGAGATCAAATCCAATAAATGCAGATGCATAACTGTATAGCAGTTTTCTGGTTTACTTGTTTTGCAGTTCATCTATGGCCTGCAGTAGCTTTCAAAGGCCCCTAAGTCAAAGTGGTCTGAATCTGAGCGTTAAAGCTTAAAGGGCTTCAGGCAATCTTTCCCTGCCTTTTTGACACTTTTGGTATTCACTAATGTGGACCTGAATGTTCAGCAGTGTTATGCTTTCAAATCTTGCCCTTACAGGTAGGTGTAACATTGTTCATTCATATATAAAGATTAAGCCCTTGTGGTTTCAGTAGAGCTGTAGAGGTTGATATGGTGGATGGTGGCACCTCCTTTTTGTTGTTTGTTTTTTTTTTTTAAATCCTGTTCTGGATAAGGTCCAAGCATATAAAAACTGCCAAGCTGCATCAGATTCAGGTGTCCATCTAGATGATGATCCTGCAGTATGCAATGCATAGAGATGGAGCTGATGAACAAAGCAAGAACATAGTGATTGTCCCTCGACCTGTCTTTAAAGCTTTTGTCATTTAGTAGTTCATGAGCTGGCAGTTCAGTACAAACTACCATGTTTAAACACATGGCTGCATAAGTTTCTTCAGGAACCTCGTCTAAACCTTTCAGGGACACTTTACCATGCAGAAAAAAAAAAAAATGTGGAAATTGTTTTCACAGAGTGAGCAAGAAAATAATATGGAAAATATTTGTTAGTTTATTCTAAATATATTTCTTTTTTTATAGGTATTTTCTACATCTTGCACTTTGAGAAATTGGGAAAAATTGTTACCTAATAGTCTTTGCTCTTTTCCAGACACAGTACCCTTAATCTATCAGTTTTGTTGGTATACAGACCATTCCGTATCCTCTGCACATTTTCTAGTTCTATTTTATCCTCTTTTTTTCAGGAACCAGAGCTGACTGTGTGCCCAAGATAGGTGTATTTTCATCTTTATCTACAAAGATTTCAAGACCTTTTTTCCTGAGAGGTGATAGCTAATTTGGAACTTGTCACTGTGTTTCTGTGTACAGCTGAAACTTTTTCTCCTGTGAGCATTGCTTTGCATTCATTGTCTCCAGGCTCCCTCTGCCACTTTATAACCTGGCCACTCAGTATCATGGCAAATTTTTGCACCTCTTTGAGATTAATTGACAAGCCTAACACGTTCATTTCCATGGACTCTATTCCTTGATTTTTTCTGTTCTCTGCGATGTCTAAGGATATGCTATATGACAGAGAACCTGTAAAGATCACTAGGGAAACTTGCTTGGAACCGCCCTTCATTGTGAAAATTGCTTCGTTTCCTTTAGCATGTTATTAATTTACGACAGTGTCAACTCGGCAAAGCTGAGCTATGCTGTAATTTGGTGGAAAAATGTTGCACTTTTCAGTACTAATTCCACTTTGTCTATCAACATTTTTACAATTGATGTAACCGTTGAGGCCGTTAAGGTAAGACATAGGTCTGCAGAAATAGAAACTTGGAGATATAATATTTTCTTTGGAAAATAAATAAATTATCCCTCTTAGAGAAGTTATTTGCCAGAACCTGTTACCAAACTATTTCAAGTTCATGAACCATCTGAGGGATGATCGTATGGAAATGTACCAGCATCTGGATTCAAGAACAAAGAGTTAAACATTGTTAGATCATGTTTCGCTTTCAGAAACTGCAGGAGCAGCAAGGGAGCAAGTATGACCTCAGGAATCAGATCGATCTCATGATACTGAAAATCACAACTTGATTTGTCATTGAGAGGGAGAGACAATCCTAGAACAGGATTTGTATTGTAAAATACACCACTATATTATGGAATTATCATATCATGACTTCCAAGGGAGCTCCCTTTTTAATAAGAGGAGGTTCAGAACATTTAGAGCAACTGCTATCCGATAACTGCAAAATACTTCGCCCTTCATAGCACAAATCACTGTGCCTCAGAATTTCTTAACAATTATTGGTGTACAGATAAAGAAAATCATTAAGGTTTTAGAAAGTACTGTCTTTCTGATTATGCAATAACATGTTAACACATCCAAAATTAATGGATACTCTGAAAGCACTGGCATGAAATACAAATTCAAGGCTTAAAAGCTTAAGAAATTAAGAGCTCATGTCTTAACTACAGAAAAGTGACTAACTCCTTCCCTCCCCGTGCACTAAGTAAAAGAAGTTGGAATACTCCCACATAGTCTTTGTAACAATTCATTCTTCAGTCTGGTGGCAAGATAAGTAGACAAAACTCTAAGTTTTGCTCAAAATGAACAAGGAAGAAAACCTCCATTTTAACTCAAACAAGATATTTATCAGATCTGAAAGGCATTTTAACTCATTTTTTGGGTATCTTACACAAAAGCAAAGAATAAAAAGCAAGGGATTTGGTAAATGAAAGCTTTTGTACTTTTTTCTGATTTAAGTGTTGCTATGGACCAATGATTCTAATTATTTTGTTGCCTCCGTGGTAGAACACCTAGGCACAAAACCTACATATTTGTATATTTCTACAAAAAATAAACAAAAAACCCCAAACACAAAATAATAATAAAAAAAACCAAACACAGAAAAGGAGCAGCTGGAGCACCTAAAATCTGTCCACATTTCATTATAGTGAATTATGCATATTCCTGGGCAGATAACGTGGATTTAAACCTCCCTGGTGAAAGGGAAGGAAATTAATGATGTCACACAACCATTGGCTGGTGCCCCAAGGCTTTAAATTCTGGGGAATCACAGGACCACTGCTATGATCTCCAGCTTTAGAAGAAACATGAAACGCAGATCTCTGTTTTTGTTATTTCTGCTTTATTACAGATACATGAAATCAAATACAATTTTTGCTTATTGGGTCAAACTGAGCTTTTGTTTAAGCAAAAATGTTAAAAGATTTTTGTAGCTGCTCATTCACTGCTAACTGTGGCATAACAAAGGACCAGAGTAAATTGCTCCCCAGCTGTGGGGTTATCCCTAAACCAGAGAGGTATATTTATAAGCAGAATCCTGAAAAACTGTCAGAAATTCCTTTTCTTGAATTTAAACAGAGAGAGAAAAAAGAGAAAAAAAAAGTGATGTCACATATTTCTCAACTCACAAACATACCATCTGTACCATGTGAACTTTCTGTTGTAAAGGTTCGTTTTGCTGTCTCACAGCTCAGTAAAATGAGGGACTGTGAAGGATTAAGTGTCACATGTATGTTGGACTTTTAGTAAAGGACAAAATCAGAAATAGTATGTTTCTTTTCCTGACTTGCAGGCTGAAAAGCAAGTATTAGGAGCAAAAGCTCGTCCTTGCCTGCAGTCATCAAGCAGGAGGCTGAACAGTAGTAGGCAGGGGCTATGCATCTGGCAAAGTCCTCTCCTTGCCATCACCAGGCAGCGTGGTCCAGAGCAGGCTGACACATGCACTGCCAGGGGCTGCGTGCTGCTCTGCTGGCAACGAGCCCTGTCCCCGTGGGTCCAGGGCTGCTGGTGCTGCTTCATGGCTGCAGCCTTGCCCTGTGACCTTCAGTCTTCCTGTGCCAGTGTTAGCCAACTAGCCACTGGGGTGGCCCAGGGTCCAGCAATCCTGCTCTGCGATGCAGGTGGAACAGGTTGGTATGGTGGAAACAGCCAATTAATGGTAGTTTTTTTAGAACCTAATGCAAAAAAAGCAATAAAGCAATGGAAAATGTGATCTAAATGAAGTTTGCTCATTCTACAAAAAAACCCCAACCCACCAACCAAACAAAAAAATCAGAAGAGGAGCATCTGAAGCACCTAAAATCTGTCCACATTTCATTATACTGAACAATGCATATTCCTGGGCAGTAGGTAACATGGATTTAAACCTTGCTGCAAAAAAAAAGGAAAAAAAAAATCCTTCCAAGCTGCTGTCATTAGGGGTTTTCTATTCAGAACCACAATTCACAATTTGCAATTCAAAATATATCATAATTCTTTTAAAGTCCCTCTTCTTGAGGTGGAAAGACTTTAAGTATCTGATATAATTTCTGGGAATGGAAAGAGTGCGGTAGAGTAATTACTAGTTATTAATTCTGCAACAGGTTAGTATATCAGAAAAGAAATTATATGCCTTGGTTTGTTACAGCAATGTACAGTTCATAATAGGATGAAAAAATTCAGTAAATTCAGTAAAAAGCAAACTCAGGAAGGCGCATGCCGACTTCTCCAAGCTGATGTATGAACAGCAGAAAACAGAAGATGAGTTTTAAAATAATTAGACAGGCAAATAAAGTATTAAATTTTAAGTTACCTAAAAGGGGACAGGAACAGGCTTGTGACTTTTTTGTTTATATTTGTGTGTTTGGGTCTTTTTGTTTTGAAAGGGGATGGGTATTTTTGTGCCTTAATTTAAATTTAACTTCTAAGCTCTCCGAATTCCGTGTGCATCTCCCTGTTCTGAGAGGAATGGTATATTTCAGGCACTTAATCCACACGGTATTAAGCCAAGACAAAGCCATGAACATGCCGTGGTGCAATTTAGTGAAAATTTATCTTTCACTGAGAGTAGTTCAATTACAACTGAAATGTGATTGGAAATGATCTTTTCTTCTATAAACCTTGCACCTGGAAGACAATACATCTGTTTAATGTCTTGCCACTTCTATCATCCTATGGTATACCTGAATCTCTTTGTTCCAGCAGTAGTCACGTGAGAGTTCTTTCTTAATTATTATGAATAGCTGTTCCCTATTTACTCTTGTGACTATTTTTCCAACCTGAAAATGTATGTATCACAGTTAGTTTGCCTCATGCTTGAATATATCTAAAAGCAAGAGCAATGCGATTCTAGTTAATTCAAGACTGAGAGGAAAATATCATTTTCCATTAGCAAATCACTCTACCGACTCTTCTTAAACATTTTCAGATTGTGTTGGCTATCATCATCTTCGTCATAAAGCAGGAGCTAATTTAAGAGAACCAAAAAATCCCAACAAGAAACCCAGCCCCTAAATCTATGAAAAGAAGAGTTGGGGTTTTTTTCTCAAATCTCCAGATAATAAATATATTATTATTCTATATTTCAGTACAAAATTCTTCATTAATTACTATTGCATGTAAATTATTACTGTAAAGTATTACTGTACTTATTCTCATACTTTACTGGTATAGTAAATAAATATAAAATCTTCTTTAGATGTCTAATAATTTTGTCATTTCCACTGGGCAATCAGCAACTCTGCATCAACATACAAATTAGTGAATACGAATTATTGCATCTGCTCTACCTCAAGGGGGAATATTCCCGTATTTTTAGGTAAGCTTTTTTTTTGTTCCTATTTTCACTGTCATCTTCATTTGATCTTATTTCCCTGAGATGTCTTCAGAGAAAGGATGCCGATATCTTACCTCTCAACAGCCAAAAAAACATATTTTTTCCTAGGTACACACACCTATGCGTATATATCTATATATCCCAACTAATAGTGATTGAAAAGGTTTTATGAAAACTTGAAACTGTTGGAAGATATTAACCTTTTTGGTTGTACAAAAAGGCAAATTTTAATTTAGCTAATTAGTTTTCATATTCTTAAAATGTCCTTGAAATTTCAGCTAATGAAATACTTCTAAACAGTTCTGGGCTCTCTCTTTTTTTTGTTTGTTTGTTTGTTTTAAATTGACCTAACAACTGATGTTGTTATTCCACATGTGTGTTGATTTCCAGAAGTAAAGGTACAAACAATAATGTTTTCATATGTATTACTCATCTCTCCAAAAAGTCTCACAGGTGTTAAACGGTGTTTTAAACATAGTTGTTACTACACCTTTCATCTTCTGACAAGGAGAAGGAAATCCGGTACCCTTGGGAAAGGGAGCAGCCTCTACAGAACACTGCCAGGGCAGAGTTACACAAGATGAAAACTTTCCATGATAAAACAGGGAACTATTCAGACATGGACCAGAAATTAACAAAACATACCACAGGGACAAACAGGTCCCTACTGCTGCTCCTTTTACAGAAAGGCTACTAGGAAAATCTAGATCCCAAATCCATCTGTCTTTACATGGGTGAGAAGATGTTCAAATGGATCCTCCTTTCCTTTCTAAGCAACAAAATGAGCATCCACAGAGCCGGTGTGGTGAACGTGTGCCAGCTCTCACTGAAGGTAAAAAACAACAGTTACCAGTTCCACTGGACACCTGATGTCCAAGTTTTCCTCTTAATGCCTAGTTTGGCATTACGGGATCATTCTTGGTTGCGTTTGATTTACAGATGCAGAAAATGAGAAATGTGTCCGAACTACTCTGTACGTTGTTCATGTATTCTGCTGGTGCATAGTGTTATACTGACCATATCAGAACAAAAATGCCTAGTTCTGGTTTCTAGATTTCCCAAGGATGGTGACAATTAAAAAAAGACTAACGTTTATTACCACTGAGCTAAACCAAGCAACACAAACAGTTTTCTGAGGTTAACCTTAAAAGCTGTTAAATTTATTTCTAGCACTGACCAGAGTAATTTACCTCGTCAGGTGAACTGGATGGAGTATTTTAGCAATTACATTGCAGCTGTGACTCTTTTGGAGCAAAACCCCACTGAATTTTGAGATTTCTGCAATTAATTTCTCTTTTATTCTATTTTCAGACTTAAATTTTAGCTCCCTGTTTTGTGTATTTAGCCTTGTTCTTTGAAGACACTGTTGCTGCTAACACCAGCTAATCAGGTAGAGGCTATTTTTGGCCGGTATCTGTTGTTTTCAGGCAATCTCTTCAATTTAGCTAAGCAAACCAACTGCTTTTGTCAAGCTGCTTTGGCAGGAGTAGCTGGCTACTTCAGGAACAACCTGTGAAAATTAGATCTACTAATTATGTTCATAATAGAACGTATTTCTCACCTGCTCTTTGCCACGGAGATTTTACAGGAAATAAAAAATATTTTTTAGCACTAATGTCAGCAGACAAGACTACAAATACACAAAAATACTTCAGTGGAGCCAGTAAGTAGCTGTCTGTATGTGCTACAGAAAAAACAATTTTCCACTGTTCACAATTTTAAATTAGCTTAATTTTTTACATAATACTGGACTACTCACACAAATTTAAAACCCAGTTACATTATGTGCAAAATACTTGAAATCCTTGGAGATAAATTTTAAAACTTGGTAGTCAAAAAGTTACAGCTGCCTTACTTAGTATTGCAATAAAACATTGCTGATGGATATTTTATAAAAACAGAAAAGTATTGTTAATAAAATAATTTAAGGTAAAATAACCTTAAAATATATAACATTAATGAAAAGTGTCTACTTAATGCTTTCAGGTACTCACAGGACACAAAGCTAGTTCAGTTGCTTCCAGAACAGGTCAGTTTGCTTGAGGATCAGTAACCAGACTAGACAGCATTTCTCAACCCACACTTATCATAATGGACTTAAAACTTGAGAAAAGCTGAAGAAAATAGCATCAACACTGACATAGTCAAGTACTTTGTTGAAGGGACTCTGTAGGTAAATGCCTCCTAACTGCAGATCTCATTTAAGACATTGCATTCAGTGATATTTTCCCATCATGTATTCTCTGTCTACTTTTTCTGGAATCTTGCCAGATTTGCTAAAACTTTCAAAAAATTGCATCACTTGCTACCAGTAAATTCTTTCCAAAATGTATCTAATCAGTTTTTGGAATTCATGATTAAAAGGTGATTTTTTTTTAATTAAATGATCCCATGTTTCAGTAATTAAGTGTAACAGACTTTGAAAGAGCTTTCAAAAAGGGCAAATATTATTGTTTATTCTTCTCATAGTTGTTTCTGTTCTATCATCCAATTTTTCAGTTTTGTTTCTGAGAGTCCTTCAAACATTGCACAGAAAGCTGTTTAGCTTTGTCCTTTTGATATCCTTCGTAATATTTTTCTCCTGAGACCTCGTCTTTTACTTTTTTGTTTCACACATTTTCCTTCTCATCTCTGTTTCCCAGACTATTATTTACTTCAGAACTATTTTCTTTTTTTTTCATATAGCTTTGTCTTTCCTTGGGAAACAACAGTTATCTTTCATTACAGACATATATTCCAATACATAAACCCAGAAACATCCTCTACACCCACCTACTTGTCATGACATTTCTGTTACTTTATCACTGTGTCTGTAGTGAAAAGAGGCCTCACTCATTTCACAGTGAGTATTTCTGGCACAAATGACATTTTTTTGCTTTGGTTGGGCCACATGGCTCTTAATTCTGAAATGGAAGTTGTTTGGAGCACAGGGGGATGTAGGTTACTCTTTACATCTGTCTACATCTGGGCTGTCTTCAATTCCAAGTGAAGAAGCCAGCAGAGGGCAAATAGAATTTCCAGAAACAACAGCAGTACCCAAAAGCTCACAGTTACAAAATATCATCCAGTCAGCATCATACAACTGAAAATTTCATTTTCTTTTCTATCTCTTTCTAGCTATTCTTTACAAATACATAAAGGTTTTTTTTCAGTAGCCTTCTTCTTTTCCTCTGAAATGGATGGGTGTTTTTAGGGGTATTATTGTGGGGTCCTGTTAGATAAAAGCAGCTGAGATATATCAGAAATAAAGGATCGTCAAGGAACATTTCATCTACGTAAGACTGAAAAGAGACCTAAAGGTTCTAGGTTAAGACTGGCAGTTTCTCTCACACTGAGCAAAATATAACTTTTCTTGATAATTTATTTTTCTGTAAATTACATCAGCAGTAGTATTAAGACAACATAAGAATTACGTTGTGAAATATCATTTCCATTATCAAGAGTAATTATCGAGAGACATTTTTTAAACACTTTTTCATTCATCTTAATTATAGGAAGGTTTATTACGCTTGTTATGGTGCATCTAATTCACCCTAAGTGACGATTGCAAATCATTATCGTAATAAGAAAATATAAATCAGAGAACAGCTTTTCTCTTTATGGTATTTTATGATGCTTAGTCATATCTTTATAACTTGATGATTGTGGAAGTATTACTGGAATAATGACAATCATAATCTTATTTTATTTAAAAAATATTCCTAATTTTAGCTAATATTAAACATGTTCATATCTTCCTGAATATTATAAGCTATTTCTTGGGGTTTTATTCGCTTGTGAGCATACCTGCTTGCTTGTCAATTAATTTTTAAACTATGTAAAGTCATCATTTAGACTCGCCTTTCCTAATTAGGGCACACACAGATAGAAATTTCCTTCACTGTAACCTAAATCCACAGTCTCAGTGCAGGTTGATTTTAGACTATAGGCAACCGAGTAAAAGCATCTGCTTAATAACATAAGTGCTGAAGTTATTTTAAAATTGGAGTCTTATAGGTAGGACTGGACTATGTCTACTCTCCACAGGATTATAAATGTAGAAAAATGTTAGATACTGCTTCTGAGGTTTCATTTTAACTTTTATCCATATAACAACTTGAACTCAGAAGTTTGACTCCTGAGCCTGAACAACTTGACTTGATTCCTTAGGAATACAGTTTAATCAATTTACCTTTTAAAATATGCTAAATATCCTAGTGTGGGAATGAGTATTGCTAGAGCAAAGTTGCAGATGATTGTAGAGCTTAAATGGAAAGGAAGAGTGACACTATTAAGCTGCTTGTCCCATCAGAATATGGTTAGTATAGTACCTAGCGACCTTGTTCTGGAAAACTGACAACATGAATATTTCTGCTAAATTGAATTCATAGATATGTGGACTATTATGCATATGACAAACTACAAGCATAGGAAGTGCGTCAAACATAAACAAATACAAAATACATGAAAATAGATTTCTTTTAAATTCTTTAAGGAGGCATTTTTTGAGGTATTATGAAACTTTAGTAGACACAAGTTTTCTGGAAATAAATGTGAATTTCACATGAACCAGCTGTTCCACCTGTAATGNCCAACGGATCCTCTCTAATGCTGCGGTGCTAACAACTACACAAATGGCTATAAACATGTAAGAATATCAGCACAGTTTTGCAGAAAGTAGCAAAAATTACAGATGCTGCAACACGGCAATCAGTAATTATTTCATCAACAAAAGTCTCATTGTTCTTACACTAAAACCACAGGTTTAATGTTTGTCCTTTCAGTTCCTGGAGGATTAGGCTGCAAATGCCTCAGTAAAATGTGTAGGGTCTTCTGTATGCAAATGGTTTCAGCAATAACACCTGTCCCTGTCAAACTGCACTGGGAAATGTGCACTGGGGTGTTTAAAAATGACACCATGACAGTTGAGATCATCTAACATGCTTAAGGTAGCAGGTTCCTGGCTTAATCACAAGGGGCTGGAGTCAGGGGATAATCAGTGACGGGTCCTTAGCTGTAGGAATTTCTTCCTGTCTCAGTTCATCGGAGTTTGAATCTTGCTGATTTCTCAGGCATGCCGTTCTCTGAGGCTTTTCTAGGGGCGAGAAATAAAATGAGGAGAGTTTTCAGATGATTTGACAGGACCCGGAGAGTCATTGTCAGTTGTGCTTTAAAGGTAGTGCCCGATGGTGTCTGTAAATACACAAGGAGGGGGAACGCACACAGTTCCTAGCGCAAGGAAACAGCTCCCTGCAGATTGGGTTAAACTCCACGCAAAACATTTTCTTAGGTTCTAGGGATACAAAACTTTCCCAAAACTTTAGGAACACCCTCCTGCTCCTGCTTATTTCAGTTGCTCAGCACTTATATCTGCTTGACAACTACTTCAACACGTGGACTCCTCATTTGCAAGATGNCTTTAAAATTCTTTAAGGAGGCATTTTCTGAGGTATTATGAAACTTTAGTAGGCACAAGTTTTCTGGAAATAAATGTGAATTTATGAACCAGCTGTTCCACCTGTAATGATAAACGCTCTATTTTATTAATAGAAGCATTGACATTTGAATGATCATATAGGTATATGGAATTTCAGACCCTTTCTTACAGTATTGCAGTTATCCAGTGTTCACACATCACAGAGCCCTGCACAGCACAGGGTGGGAGTCTCTTAATCAATGTTATTCCCAGTGTAACAAAACGGCAGATTTGCCAGGGTGGTGCTTATTATTCCACTTCAGATGGATTTGAGTGATACCTGTTTTCACTGCAATGCAATTCACCTTCTCTGTCCAACGGATCCTCTCTAATGCTGCGGTGCTAACAACTACACAAATGGCTATAAACATGTAAGAATATCAGCATTTTGTAAAATGCCCAAGCAAAAATTACAGATGCTGCAACACGGCAATCAGTAATTATTTCATCAACAAAAGTCTCATTGTTCTTACACTAAAACCACAGGTTTAATGTTTGTCCTTTCAGTTCCTGGAGGATTAGGCTGCAAATGCCTCAGTAAAATGTGTAGGGTCTTCTGTATGCAAATGGTTTCAGCAATAACACCTGTCCCTGTCAAACTGCACTGGGAAATGTGCACTGGGGTGTTTAAAAATGACACCATGACAGTTGAGATCATCTAACATGCTTAAGGTAGCAGGTTCCTGGCTTAATCACAAGGGGCTGGAGTCAGGGGATAATCAGTGACGGGTCCTTAGCTGTAGGAATTTCTTCCTGTCTCAGTTCATCGGAGTTTGAATCTTGCTGATTTCTCAGGCATGCCGTTCTCTGAGGCTTTTCTAGGGGCGAGAAATAAAATGAGGAGAGTTTTCAGATGATTTGACAGGACCCGGAGAGTCATTGTCAGTTGTGCTTTAAAGGTAGTGCCCGATGGTGTCTGTAAATACACAAGGAGGGGGAACGCACACAGTTCCTAGCGCAAGGAAACAGCTCCCTGCAGATTGGGTTAAACTCCACGCAAAACATTTTCTTAGGTTCTAGGGATACAAAACTTTCCCAAAACTTTAGGAACACCCTCCTGCTCCTGCTTATTTCAGTTGCTCAGCACTTATATCTGCTTGACAACTACTTCAACACGTGGACTCCTCATTTGCAAGATGTTGTGAAAGGCAGGGCCCATGCGACCAGGTGAAGCTATTGACTCAGAAGTTTGCCTCAGCTGAAGAACTGAGCCTTTATGCACTTAGCTTCTGAAGAAANTTAAATATGTCTAAATAAATTATTTGTTTAATTTTGGAATACAAACCCCTTGAGATTCTTTTTTTGTGCCCAGAAGCACCCAAAAGCAGGTGTTCTCTGTAGAAATGAAAGACAGATCAATGCCCATCCTATGAAATGAGAAAACTTAAAAACACTGAGTGGAGAATTATGATTAAACAAAGAAACATTGCTATTGACTTTTTAAGTGTGACCCAGCTCTAACAGAAAGCTTGACTTAATGTCTGATCTTGCAGTACAAGCTAGTGAATTTTCATTTAAATGCCTGTGAGACTGTTGTGCATGAACACAATACAGAAGACACAATACCATTAAGATCTTTAGGATACAGGTTTTGCAGATGTATCTGTCTGTATCCTACCTATGACAAAACTTCTAAAAAACCTCAGGCCCCCAAACAAAACATCCACCTCACTTAATAGCTAAATTCAGCTGCAATTAATTTGTTCTCTTAGCCTGATTATAACAAGTAAAAAAATTTATCACATACTTTGCAATAGAATAGGTACTGAAGTGCTTACAGAGGGCATGATGAAGACCAGGGGAGTTTTATTTTGTGCTTCACTAGCTACTGTTCTTCCCAAGTGAGGCTGTATTTTAAAATGATAGTGAAGCCAAAAAACTAAATTTGTTATCTTTCCAAAGTTTGTTAGTTTTACATCTGAGTACGTTAGGAAGCAGGACACACAGTGCTGTACCGCATGCCACTGATTTAATTTTTCTTTTTGCATTGCTCTGACAGCAAGGTCATTTGTCTTTTGGATAAGGAGTAAGAAACAAAAAGAAAACAGAAAAGCTGTTTCATTTGAGAGTTTTGTTGTGTGCTCTTAAACTGAGAACATTTTGCCACTGCCTACTTCTAATTTTTATTCCTCAATAAGGAAGCACGCTTCCTTATCAAGAAGTTGACTTGGTGATAGGTTTGGCAGTGAAGCCGACGAATTGATGGGCATGATCTAGTAGGTTAAGATTATTTGCATTGTAACCGCTTATTGTTCAATTACATGGAGGACTAAAAAGGGTGAAGACAAAAAAAAAAAAGAAACCAGACAATTGTTATTTGTACAAGGTTGAGTAGTTCCAAAAAAGGCAGTCTGTGGGAGGAAAAGCTCACCTTTTTCTCTAAGAAACATAACTTTTGTGAAAGAATTTTTTTTTTATTTTACGTATCACAAGTATTAGAGGAGAGTGCATTGGAGTAAGTAGAATCTGCTACAGTATGCATGAAAAAAAAAGTTCAAAATAAAATAATAAGGCAAGCAGTGAAGTGTGCCATTCCAAGCATCTCTTCAAAATATCCTGGAGAGTTTTCAGAATAATGGAAAATTATTCTACCAAGTTCCTGCTGCTTTCTCTGCGAGAAGGTCCTTTGGCTGTGAGGTTCCACAACAGGTTTATGAAACGGAAAGTGTTCACTTCTATCCGTTCTCTGCATGCCTCCTCCACAACAGCTTCCAGTTGGAAACCAGAAACCGGCATGAAAACAATCCCCTTTGGAGACAGGAAAGGGGCAAAGATGTTTTGTGAAAGACTTTAAAGTTTCAGATTTAAATCCCACAAAACCCCTGCCTCTAACTAAAATGCAATCAACTTTTTCAAAGTCAAAATGTTTATAACAGAAAAGCAGTCGGAATTTTTCACATCATAATTGATAGAACATAGTACAAAACTGGAATTCTATCAGCCTAATCAGACTTGATCCTTTTTTTTTTTTTTTTTTGTAAAATGCCCAGGGGTGTGAGGTTTCACATTCAGTACTTTTTTGTTATTTCTTCAACATAAACTTTTACGATTTCATACAAATTATATGTATTTTCTATTTTACTTTCAAAGCTGCTCACACATGCACAGACCTATACCAGACAAATTGTAACTCTTATTCAGATACTTATTTCCTTGACATTCGGCAGCCACTCTCTATCCTATTTCCCATCCTCTGTATGTGGTTTTCCCATTCTGTTTCAAGTCCCATAGCCTAGACTTGATTATTGATAACTTCCCTAAATACTGTTACCTCAATTGCCGAGTTCTGTACTAGCAACGTTGGTGCTTGCATTTATCTTCATCAAGACATTCCTTCCCACAGCAGTTCTCAGCTGCAATACTATGCTGTGCATTGACTGCCAAGCTTTACAGGGAAAGATGTTTAAGCATGGGGAGGTATAAACATTCATCCCTGTGTTTTCTGCAGTAGTGTAGAAACATATTGTGCAATAAATGAACACTAAAAATAGTCAATAAACGCTAAACTTTAGCACTTTTGAAAATCTTTCCGTGACAGAAGTACACATTCTTTTTTGCATATACACACTACTCCTTTCAAAACTATGAAGTGTTTGAGTTACCCAGTCTGAAATTGGAAGGTTTGTCTGGAATCCTCAAGCATTTAATTCGAAGAACTGATGACTTGCACTCTACCTAGCAATGTAAAACTCAAGCAGGGCTAGGTGACTGGCATAGTTGTTTGCTCATCCTTGTTTCAGCCTTGTACTTGTGCTATTCTTCCAGTACTGTTCTGCTATTTGAACTTATGTTTTGGAAGTAGCTTTTAAACCGTTTTTTTTTAAACTAAAAAAAAATTCAAGCAGAACTTTTGAAATTACCTTTCACCTTCTGAATGAGTGGGTTTAAATGTAACCATTTAAAAGTGTTGGACTGATTCAAAAACTTGTTCAATCAATACCTCCTTTGATGAATATTCGTCTTTTACTTATCTTAAAATTGGATTTCATAGTTATTTGTTGCCCACTGCTTAGAATCAGTGAAACACTTGGCATAGACTTGTGTAATGTTTGCACTTTTGGGGAATATATTAACCCTTTAGTTCATAGCAACCAGGTGCTTTGACTGCAACCAAACCACTAGTCAGCTGCTTCAGATGGGTGGATGCAACTTCCCTGCACGAGAGGGTGGATTGCTGAAAAAGGCCTTTCTGGAGGTACAAACACATCACTCAAATGCACGAACTGGTTCCAGTTTAACTGTAGATGGTATGAATTTGCCAGCTGGCATCACTATGCAATGGGAGGAGAAGTATAACAGCAGGTGGGTAGGACAGTCTCACCTCAGGCTTGAAGAAGCTTTGCACAGATCTTGTACCTTTGCATCTTCCATCCAGTGTGTGGAACTCTAAAATCATATGGCATTTGTGGCTGGGCTATTCAGCTAAGGAAAGCATAGAAATTTTTTGCCTTAAGAAGAAAAGCAAGAGAGAGAGAGGAAGAGAGAAAATAAGAGTGATCCTGTGGTGTATATTCAACAATAATGCCATGTTAGAGGAGAAAAAATGGCACAGGCGTTAACACAATACTGTCATTTACTGTCTTTATAGTTTAGAGCAAAAGTGGATGTAATATAGCTAGGTGATGCTAGAATTTTTTTCCTAGACAAATACAACAGTTAAACTTAATTTTGTACTGCTTTTCCATGCTTATTGAAGCAGTGACTGTGAAAAACTATACTGTCTTAAAGGATATGCCTTTTTAGGGTACACTTTCATAATTTGCCAGAGATTCACCAGCTTTAAGTGAGGTCCACTCAAATACATTAATTAAAACCAATGGAGCATCTGTCCCAGCTCACTTCCCTCTTCATAATTTTGTTCCCTGTAGAGCTGTTGAAAGAGAGGAAGAATAAACTTGAACTGTATTTTTGTGTGGCTAAAATAACCAGTTGCCTTGTGCCAGAATATTTATTAATGTACACAGACTGGCATTTAGATTTCAAGTTGATTTTGAGGAGCCAGGTTTAGCTGTATTTAAAATAGTGTGATTAGCAGATTTTCAGTTAAGGACAAACAAATAAAAATGACTGTTTGATATTAAACATGTAATATCCCCATGAAAGATTTATTCATAAAAATTAAGGAATAGTCATATTCAAGACCTATCCCCCCAAAAACCACTACTAATTTTGATTAGCCAGAAGATTATGAGGTTATGTGGGTTCTGGTTTTTCCTTGCAAGAGAACAGTACTTTGCTCTCATGTACACTGCATGACTCAGTCTTGTATGAGATTCAGAACTTACATTAATGCTGTCAATAACACAGAAAGAGGAAGAAAGGCTGAGAAAAAAAATGAGGTGGCATAAAATCTAGACAGCTGTACTAATCACATTTAAGATTTGTCTCATAGATGACTGACCACCAGGTTTTTAAAACTGAGCTCATTACTTTTCTCTCCTCCTTACTTTTCATTACTTTTCTCTCCTCCTTTTATGACCATTTTAATGTATTTTACCATTACTCCAGATATATGTTGCTGTCTAGTTTCTCTTAATATGGGAAAGCTGAAAAAAATTTCACACCCCAGTATCTAAGAGACCTTCTGATCACGAAACTTGTTGCTTATTTTCTTAGTGGGAGGCAACACAGAATACATTCAGCAAACAGAAGAAACTGCAGTGGCAGGGTGTAAGAGACTGGACTGTGGAATATTTGTCCCACAGATTGCTTGGAAACTGAACTGTGCACAAAGAAGATGCACCACTCGTGTTCCATGGTGTAAAGTGAAACCAGAACGCTGCGGTGTGAACAGTCACACCTCCCTATGGGCGGGAGGTGCTGTACCCCATGGGGGGGGCAGCATGGCCATGCGCGAGAGGGGGGTGAGGAGGACTTGTGGGATGTGCCATTGCCATGGAAACCCTCTGCCCAATGGACTTGCTGCAGCACCGCCTATAAAAGCCTGCAGGAAAGTGCCGAATGGTGGGTGTGTGTGTGTGTGTGTGTGTGTGTGTGTGTGTGCACGTGAGCAGAAGTGAGAGTGCACGTGTGTGTACGAGTGCGTGTGCATGTACTGTCCAAGGCCTGTGGATAATCAGAATCCTGTTGGAACTTGGGTGCTAGCTGTTTCTTGCATCTCTAGCTCAACTTCTTGCTTAATTTCTACCTTTTATTCCATGCTTTCCTATTGCTTTTACATTTTATTGTTGTTAATAAAGTTGGTTCAGGTGTACAGCATCTGACCTCATTCGGTCTTAATCTTGCTCTTGGGACTGTATCGAAACCTCCCCAACTTTGGTTTGGGTCGGATGGCCATGAAACTGGTCTCCAGGTTGCAGCATTTAAGTCCCTTCTCCTTGTAAAAGTTAGGGTTCCTCTGAGTATATACAAAGGTTTGACCTCATTACTCCTAAGTCTATAAAAGAATTCAAGTTCATTTAAGACTATTTTTAGACCAGAGAGAAATTAGATGTTCCATGCCCTGAGGAATTTCCGTGTTACAACATCTACGTTTATTTCAGTCAGTGATGAGAATTGTCTGATTGATTTATTTTGAAATATAAAGTTTTCAATTGCAATATACTGCATCATATTATTTTTTTATTTAATTTAAGCTTTAAAAAACCAAAACAAAACCCAAGCCCAGAAATATTAAGTGAAACAGTCCAGGCTAATTTTCAATTGTAGCAAGATGTAGCAGAGATAAAAGAGCAAATTTTCAGGACCAATATCACATCAAGATATGGTGCATATCTTTATATTCAGTGACTTGCTGTAATTATAGACTATTGACTGCTTCTGTGGAGCATTTTTGGATGCTGTCTGTCTTCACAGTGCATTACTTTTGCAATACCTACACTTCACTAAGGTATTTAAAACCATCTTCCTTGATATAATACAAAGATGACATGTTATTACCATTATCTAGCTACTTTTTGGCCAGCTACATACATGATGCAAAAATGTTATTTAAAGTAAGTGTAATTTCTGCCCTTCTACATCACTGATATTTGTTACTCTGGTCATAAGCAGTGACAGAGAGTGGTTACACCCAACTGAGACAGGCACTGAGCATCAATTGTTACTCAGTCTAGAACTTAACATGTCATATAAGTCATGGTAGAAAGCACGTCCTTTTTTTATAGAAGAATCAAAATGAGTTTTTTAACAAATGCCATGCCAATTTCTGACATAATTAAAAAAAACCACTTTCATTCTTCTCAGTCATTGTTTTCTTTGTAAAAAGGCCTGAGATGTGAAAACAAAATATCCATACCTAAGAAATGCAAGTAAAAGCTGTGTAAACTGGCATATTTATACAGAAAATGGTGACCTTTCTTGAGGATGATTACCCTTTCAGACAGCCTGGAGGAGAGCACAGGCTGAGGTAATACAGAAACTAGCTGCATTTCCTCAAATTGTATATAAACCTAGGCTCTGCTCACCTGCGTCCTGAAAGTGAATTGCCCAAGCACAGCATTTAGATTTTTACAATATAATTGCTGTTCTTACAGCTCAAGTGGTATTAGTAAGGAAAAAAAATACTAAAAAAAAAAAAATGACATTAACAATGTGGACATTTTAAACTGACATCTTTTCCCTTTAGAATGAGCATCAAGCTGAGATATATGGGTCAATCTAATGCTCAAAATAAAATTTTTGCAGCCTGCTTGCACATCACAGAATTTATGTGTATTTCAGCCCTCATCTGGAGGTGTTTTTCAGAGACAACAGTTAAACAGAAATTCTTTCCCTCTTTTTCCATAGAACAAACTGGAACGATTTAGACAATGCTACAAAAATCATACAAGGTGAGTATTAATCAAATTATCATAGCAGACTGAAGGAAGCATATACTGGTCCTGATATCATAAAACCCCCAAAATCAATATTTCAAATTTGTGAAAATAAAAGCCATAGTAGTCTAAATTTGGATTCTTATTTTGGAAGCGTCAATTTAAATTAAAGTTAATTTCAGAATGGGTGAATCTTTGAAATTTCTTCATGGAAGCTATAACAATAATAATACTTTTCTGTATGCATTCACCAAGAGAACGAAATAAATATACAAAGTAATTACTACATATTCCAGATGCTTTGCAAGGTGCATGTATTAAGAGGATTACAACATAAATTTTGAGAGAAAACTCATTGAAGAAACTGGTCATTCTTCCTGTTAGAAAACATTTAGACATAGATTTCCCTCTGCATAATCTGGAAGATAGAGGATGTGCATCAACTTGCTCTATTTCTTCTCCAACTTTGTAAAAGGTAAATAGTAGGTACAAAAGTGCCATTTTAAAGTACAAAGTCTTCAGTTCTGGCCCTCAGAACTCACATAAACCTGCTGTAAAAAGCACAAATACTGTAAAAGTCTGTTTTGCTGTTTGCCAGAAAGACATAGGCTTGTACCTGTCAAAGGAAATTTCTCTCCAGTGGTATGGCATCCACGGAAAACTTTAATTTTGGCAAAAAATATTAAACCTGCTTCTGATCTGGTAGAAGCTTCTAGAAAAACTATATTTCCAAAAATATAGTAGCAAATGTTATCTGCTTTATCTGCAAAAATGACTATATTGACCAAGTGAAAAACCTTCTCTGGGATTATTAAATTTTTGTTTCTGTACCTCAGCATGTCAGCAACAAATGAGAGTGGAAAAATACCACTTTCACATATATTGAAGCAAAAATGTATAAATCTGTACATTTGATTTTGTCTCAGCTTCTATTTGTATTTAGATTTTTGTCATTTAAATAATACTAGCAATTAGGAAGACTTAGTATTTTGTTTATTAAAACAGCTTTTTCAGTACAAAGGTGATCTTGGACCCACTTTATAATAAGGCTCAATTTATAAGTAAATTATCAATTTTCAGCAATTGTTATTGCTGCTGGTTAATTACATGTTACAGCGTCTGACTGGAGAAAATTTGGCTATAAAACGGATTGATAAGAAGTTGCAGCACATTTTGCAGATGAGCTTGTATGTAATTAAAACACGACCTCTACTCTGCAGTATGCTTATTGCAATCTATGTTAATTATTTATTAAACTTTTTCAGATTGTATGGCTATAACGAAGTACAAATTGTACCATTATTCACAGAGAGTGGAAAGGGTATATGTGCAAATTTAGTTGCCAGCCTTATTTATTTATGATCTTACTATCAATTCTGAGAAAATTATTCTTAAGAAAATGTTTAAACTTAGTGATTTTATATTAACATAGAATATCTGTCTTGAACATAAAAGTGATAGGAGAGTGCATTTCAAAATTTAAAGGATTTATATTAGGCCACTTAGAACTGTATATTGAAAATGAGAGGGACCAGCACTTTCTCATGGTCAATAGTTAGATCATTGTTACAGGCCATCGATTATGTACTGAAATCCCTGGGCCAGAAGAGCTTTCCTTCCATGAGCTTCTGCAATTCATATAAATCTGCTTACTTTTCAAGATATTTTAGTACATAAACTTTCATGTTGAAGAGTACCAATGTTACTCATCTACTTTTCCATTCTATCGTATCATCTCAGTGGAACATCCCTTTGCCAAAAGCCTTTGAGCAACCTCATTTTTGACCTGTGGAGGAAAAAAAAGGAGTCATAATCTTCTTCATTGCTCTGAGGAGAAAATACATGTTTTTTTAACCTTTTTTTGCAGTTCTAGTCACTTCCTTGACAAATACAATTGCTATGACTTATGTGGTAGAAGCCTATCACAAAACATACTCAACCTGTGTTACTGTCTGCCCAGCAACACTAAGGTAGGGTGCTGAGGTTCAGGGGAGAACTGGTACCTTTCAGTGAGACTTCTTGCATAATCTTGCTGCTTTCTTCACAGTCATTAGATGGTGTTGTTCATGCACAAAAATTAGTTTCAAATGTTTTTGTAGCTCCTGGAGACCGTATTACCTTAAAGTTTGAGATAAGTTCTCATCATAGTGATCCAATCTTTCAAAATGCATGTGATGGCTTAAATAGTTTCACAAAGATAAAGGCCAGTTATGAAATTAATTAAATGCAGGTATAAATTCCCAAGATGTCTGAGTTTGTTCAGATGTGGATTATTCTTGTAGGTCCATTTCTAGTCATGTTTTAATTAAGTATTCGAAACTGAGACAGGGAAGAGGGAAACATTTGTTTAGAAAACAAACACACATATTCAATCCATAGCTAAGAGAAATAAAAATGAACAAAGAAAAACAGACATTCATGAGTAAACCAGCTCTTCACATCTTAATCCACATCTCAAATTCACTTATATGATTTACATAAAAAATGCAACACATTTTCCACAGTCAGAAAAAATTGAAAGTTAAATTGATCTCAACTTAGATCAAACAAGTCTAAAATATGATTTCTTAGAGCAGAGAAAGTGCAGTCATCCCAAAGATTTTCAGTTTTTCCCTCCCTCTGCCTCAAGAAAATAATTATTTTCATAGTAAGACTGATTCTCAAAAAGAAACTTTACACATAGCCTAAGCATCACAGTAGTCATGGTAACCTGATCTTAACAGTAGGACATCATGATAAATAAGATAGACATGACAGGAGGCAAGATACAAAGCTCATCTTTAGAGCAGTTCTGAAATAACTTCTCTGATGTAAATGATGATGAAGTCTTTGTTCCTGTTATATGGTTTGAGCCGTCTCCCTCTCTGTGTGAAAGCAGAGCATTTGCTCTGAACTCATTTCAGAGTGTTTACTTTAGCAACATATATTTTCAGTGGAGAGTAAATATCAAAACCTAGGTATTCAAGTTTAACTCCTACAACATATAACTAACTGGAAGAAGTTTGATTTTCCACCTTGCTGTTTACCCCCCTGCATCTGTGGGTTTCCCAGTAAGGAAGAAAAACACAATGTGTGTGTAGTGGTGATTTCTAGAAGCATTTCGTTCTACGAGTGGCCACTTAGATGTTAAAATCCAAATTTCCAAAGTATTTAGTTGCCTCATTTTCAACAAAACTGAGTGGAGTTACATATTCAGATATCTTTAAGACTCTGGGTTGAATGACTTATTTAAGAAAGTGTAATTGCTAAAAGGATTTGGCTTAACCGATGCTGAGGTAAGAACCTTGTCACCTCACCTGTCTGTAGGCTATCTAAAGGACAACCCAGAAGTTTTCTGTTCGTTGAGGTTAGAAGGTAACCTCCACTTGAATCTTTAAAGTTGATTTTTCATTTCAACCACAAACTTGTATATGAATTATAAGTGTTTTTCACTAGCCAGATCACTATTCCCGAGGTTAGGAAGAGTCAAGAAAAGGCATTCAGACAATACCTAAATAACAAATACAGTCTTAAGCAAATACTATTCTTTTACCTTAAAACTCATACATCACCTGAAAACCCATTGAAACATATGAATCTACAGGTTTATCACACTGTCATTAATTTTTTTCTTATTCTCCTCTATATTTACAATTCTATTTCATTTTCAGGTTCAACAGTCAGAGAAGGTTGAGAATTATTTACATAATAACCTAGATTCTTCATCTAGTTAATATACAAAATATATTCCCTCACTCTTAAAGAGAAACGGACTGTTGAACCTCTTACTTGTCATTGCTCAAATAGATTGGACTATGAACACATGTGAGATTTTGAAAAATATTTAAAATATTTAATAATTTTGAATTCTTAAATAAAGAAAGGTGAAACTCAGAGACCACTCTTCAGCTGGTATAAATTGCAGTAGACTGAGGAGAACGGCAATGTGATGATTAACACCTGCTGGGCTCTGGCCCGAAACATCATCACTTCAGAAATAACTATCCCTGTGTTGTCAGTATAAAAAAATGATTTTCTTTTTCCTACTCTTAAAAACCCCCTTCTTCTTAGTCAAAAAATCCTTCTGTCTTAATTGTTTTTTTCCTCTTCTATTAAAGTAGAAAAATTTTAGAAAATTGTACTTTGTGAATAAGGCATCAACAAATAAATTAATTGGTTTTCCTATGGGTTGTATTAAAAGACAGGCCAAAGAAATCCAACTGGGCTGTTTCACCAGCTCAGAGTCCTATAGACTGAGGATGGATGGATAGATGGGTGGGTGGATGGATGGGTGGGTGGGTGGATGGGTGGGTGGATGGATGGACGGGGGGATGGATGGACGGGTGGATGGGGGGGTGGTGGATGGATGGGTGGGTAGGTGGTAAGCAGTTGTGAGGAAGTATGTGTGGAAGGTGTTGAATATTTTTAAATCATTATGATAATTTTAAAAAACCCACAAAAGACAAACCAACCAACCTACAAAGAAAAAAAAATCAGAAAAAAATCAGTTAAAAATGGGGAAGAGCTAATTCTTTAATCTTGATGGAGACTGTTTTGCCTGGCATTGCTTTCTCGTTTTTTTAAATGAGTTTCTGAACTTTTTTATTCTTTTTGTGTGTTTTGTTTTGCATTTTTTTCATTAAGCCAAACCAAGCATTTTGGATTCATGTTTTTCACAACTTGCCTGATATTTTCTGAGAAGATTGCTGACACAACAACATTATGACATTCATAGAAACAGTTTCTCTGCTGAAGTTTCTGATTGTAAGCAGTAATAACAACAGAAGAACTGCCATGTAATTTAAAAAAAAATGATTAATGTGTTTGATAACTAGTAAGGAAATAAAAATAATTAACAGCCCCAAAGATATGCTTGCATAAACTCACATCTTGTTAATAATTTTTTTTTGAGATTCAGAAACACCAAAGCAACAGCAACATATATACTCCTCTGAGCATGCAAGCAAAAGAGAGGGTACTGAAGATGTTGCTTCTTTTTCACTATAAGATTTAAATTTAAAGTCTGAATTTACGTTCCTAACAACTTTGGTAATGCAGACTTCTTATGAAAGGTAGTGAATTTCTCCAGGGTGCTGTGGTCACAGCACTGGACTAATTTGGAATGTGCAGTTATGACAGCTTTCATAATTGCTCCTTTGCTTCAACACATTTTCTGTCATGGTTGGTAGCAAAACTTTGTCTTTATATCTTATGGAGTGATTTGGCACATTCTTTCCAAAATATAATTAAGTCATTTACTAATTCTCTCTCCATTTTCATGCTTTTTTGGGATGTTTCTCCTGGCTGTACAGAAGTACTTGTCAGGTACTTAAATAAACACCTCTAAATATGACCTGGTTTTCAGAATTTATTTCAGTTCTGGTGTTTTTCATGATGTGTGAGGTAGAAGAGGATCCTTTACAAATTGTAACAGATGCATTGAGAATTATATTAAATTTCACCCTGGTCTACAGTCATTATAACTCTATTAAAATCAGTGCAGTAGCTCACACCATTATTAAGCTGTTCTTTAAGCTCCATTCTTGACAGTGCCCATTGATAGCAGAAACCTGAAACAGCAGCAAAGTGTCAAGGGTACTATAAATCTTTGTATGAGTCTGGTGGATTTATCATGAGATGAAAAAAATAACTCAAGCCTCACAGCAGATTGGAATCCTGAAAAAGTCTGTTTGCTCTGACTGAAAGCAGATCGTTGCAGAAGAACATCTACTTACCACAAGGAAGAAAAGGCATCGCTGGCTCCACAATGTGTACCTTCCGGATTATTCGACTGAAGTCAGGCTTCATTGCCAACAGGTAAATAAACAAACTTTAGTTTCAGTGATCACTCACTTGTCCTCACAAATGTCTTAGAAGCATGAAAAACAAACATAATTTAGGTTCTTTCCTACTCATTCGTAAAATCGTTTCCCTGGTACTTAAATATTTTATTGCCTGCATTTTGGAGTTGTCCACATGTTCCTTAGAATCCAAAGGCTATTTCTCACCAATAGTCCTTTATTTCTCCCTTACCAACTGAGTTGTCATTATTCATGTTACTGAAAATGCTTTGTCCCATTTTAAATGAATATTTTCTGCAAAATGTTATTTCATTGTCATTTGATTTAAAGCAAGTGCAATTTGCAAGTGGAGTTTACATCAGTCTCTAGAATGGCATGCCAGACAACTAAAATAAATTTGCTTTATTTAATTCTCACAGGACTTGATACTTTTCAAGTAGCTGATACTTGAAAACATCCGTATGTATCAGCTGAAGAACCTGAAAAAGCTGAAAATTAATTTTCCTCGGGAAAGCAAAGAACAAAGTGAAACAACATGCTTGCAGGCTTAAATTTCAAAGTACACACACCTGGGCTAATTATAATACTTTGGTGTTTTGCCATGACAGCCTTTTTACCACTTTCTCTGCAATGGAAAATATCGAGTCATTACGAGATGATAAACAATTCTATATATATGTGGGAGTGTGTGTGTGTGTGTGTGTGTGTTTACACAGAGAGAGAGAGGTAAAAACAAACATGTTTTCTTCTTCCAAAAGTAGAAATGCCAACAATTAAAAAACCGTACAAACCTTGTCAAAGAGATAGCACCTGGATCATAGAATCATAGAAGCATAGAATCATAGAATCGTTAAGGTTGGAAAAGACCTTGAGGATCATCAAGCCCAACCATCAACCCATACCACCTAACTCACCTGCCCAATGATCTACCAGATGAGGGGAAAGAGAAAGGAGCATATAAAAGTTACACACTGTCATTATCACATCTGTGGTCGAAAAAGCAAACACAATATTCTAGAAACATCAATACCTAAAAATTAATCTCTTACAACCGTCACTGGATTCCTGTACATGTAGGTCTAACTTCCAGCTGAAGTCCCAGTAGCTTCAATGAAAGCTGAATGTGAGGGTAAAGGGCTGGAGAATGTCCTGCTTAAATATTGGCCCACCACCAGCATCTTCAAATTAAGCAGGAGGAAGAGTGGATAGTGTCATGGTTTTAACCCAGTCAGGGACTGAGACATCATGCAGCCACTCACAGGGACTTTCCAAAGTCCTGGTGGACTGTTAAGGGGGGTATTTTAGAGTTGATGAGACAATATCCCGACACTCCTGCAGAACACCAGGCAAGTTGCCTAGGTCTGTATCTTCTTGTGCCAGTGACATGCAACATGGAAGTATTTTATATTTCCATGAAAGATATTTGCAGTTGCTGATGACTAAATAATGAAAAATAATGAAAAATTACTGAAGTGCATACCTACAATGAATGTTATTTTAAAAAAACCCAATGAATTAACAAACATAAAAGTGAAAGCATTCTGATATTAGAGGAGGGATTGGTATTAGGGATTATTTGTTTTCAGTTAGATTGCTTCAAGGAGTCCAACCTTCTTAAAGAGTTAGTTTCTCCTTGTATGTTATAATCTGAAAGACAGTACAGGAGATGCACAAATATATATACGCATAGGAGATGCATGTGCATGTATATATATACATATACTCATGCATATACAGATAGATATAGATATGTAGATATAGAAGATATAGATATAGATAGATGTAGATAATATAGATATAGATAGATACAGATATACACACACACAAGAGTTGGGATGATAATGCACAATATCCGAAAGGGGTTAGTAAATTCTGTAGTAAGCACTGATGCTAAAGCCTGCCAGTTTAGAAGAGACTTTTGAGAATACTTATGAAATGCGTGCTGTGAATAGTAGTTTAGGTGAGAAAGGGAGAAAGAAATGTTGGGAAGGGCTTTAATATTTTTCAAAAGAAAAAGAAAATGGTCTCAGAGGTAAAATCCATCTGTCAAATGACAACGTTAAAACAAGGTGAACATGTGTTAAATCAAAAGACCTTAAAATAAATCTGAAGTCTTCGATATTCTACACAGTATTTTTTAATAGGATGGATATCATCTTCCGTTAATGAGGCTGGGTATACTGAAAGGGACCTCCGTGCCTAGCAGATTCAAGCACCTTTATGCAATAATAAATACATTAGCTTTAGCCACTGGTTACCACCACTCAGGCTCCACTCCTTGATATACTCCAGCTCATATAAATTGTTACTAGAGAAGTACAGAAATAGCTCAATAGGCAATTTTTTTTCCTCTCACATACTGCTGGTCTTGATCCTACAAATGTTTTACAATAATAGCTTTAT
The DNA here is from genome assembly GCA_013400615.1 of Syrrhaptes paradoxus. NCBI lineage: Eukaryota > Metazoa > Chordata > Aves > Pterocliformes > Pteroclidae > Syrrhaptes > Syrrhaptes paradoxus. The sequence continues at coordinate 186,329 of VZTO01027677.1, forward strand.
AGGTATGCTTAGTAACTGCCTCTGTGGTGCTGCTTCCATCAATGAAGATACTCTGAAGTCATGCATTTGCAGGATCACTCTTTCGGATAATAAAATCTTCAGAGGCTTGCTCTGTTTGATGTGATTAACAAGAAAAGAACAATGGATTAAATTCTGCATTTACTTTTCTTACAATCTAATATTCTCATTCAGAAAATGTCTCTGTGCAGGCAAACCTCTTGCACCTTACACTGAACCCTTTTGGCTTCCACTGAATGTACATTAAGGCTTTAAACAGTCTGATTCAAAACAGTTCAAAGCAGGGAGATAAACGGGAAGAATACCTGACTTCTTGCATCCTTGACCGTTCAATGTTGATACCAGTTTTCTTCAGAGGAGCAGGGTAGTTACCCTGATTTATACCAGCCAAGCACTAAATCCTAAGATTAGGCAAAAATTGTTTAGATTTATCTTTTCCATTTCTCAGTTTCATCTGCAGCTGCAGAGAAAATAAGACAAGAATGTCCATCAGCATAATCCTTTCCTTACAATTTGTTGAAGGGCTTATTCAAGACAAGGAATTAATTTTGTTTAAATGCTAGGACCAACAGAAACCGATTTTCCCTGAGGGTGTTAACATTTCTATGATCAATAATTTTCAGTTACTGTAGTGGATTATTTTATATAGTGGATTTAAGCACAATGTATTCTTCCTCTTCATCTTTCAGCTGGCCTGACTCATAAATAAATGAAAACAATTTTATCATGCCATATGGCTATTTAAATAAAGTGATATCTGAAAGTTGAACTCACAGCCTGAACACTTAACATGCAATCACTTCTTTGTAGCTAAATTGTCCCTCGGGATGGCACAATGCACTTAATCTGAAATACAAAAAAAGTCACATAGAAAGCAAGCTTACAATCAGGAAAAAAAAGTGTATACATGTAAGAAGAGACTCTCTTTAGAGATTTTTTTCACCAGAATTTGAGGATAATAACACAGCCTCATGCCTTTTACCATGCCTTTTTATTGCTGAAATGCTACTCAAGGCAAAAGAAAAAAAAATAAAAAAAGATGTTTGTAGCTTCTAGTTTTGCAATTTTTTTGGTGAAAAAACCTTTGCATATATATTTGTGTAATATAGTTTTCTTTAAAAATACATGCAACTGTGTTGCTGTGTAGTTCAGAGAAACAATAAAATGTCGTATGAGGAAGCACATGAGCCTTGTTTGGAAGCAAGATGAAGAGCTAGGTGTTCTACTAATCATAATTTACAGGTAAACATGCTAATTTAATTCTCTAAAAATTTTGCCTAAATACCTTGAAATCTATTCCCTTTTAGCAAGAGTCACAATTTGAAATATGTAAGCAAAGGTTGTACAATGTGACAAGGTGTACAATATATGAGATTAGAGTACCCTTTGTACTTAACTTTACAAAAAGCTTGGAACATGGCTTATTTTAGAATCACAGAATCATAAAATCATAATATGGTTTGGGTTGGAAGGGACCTTAAAGACCATGTTGTTCCAACCCCCCTGCCTTTACCAGGGACACTCCACTAGCCCAGGTTGCTCAAAGCCTCATCCAGCCTGGCCTTGAACCCCTCCAGGGATGGGGCATCCACAGCTTCTCTGGGCAACCTGGTTCTGTGTCTCACAACCCTCACAGCAAAAAATTTCTTCCTAATATCTAATCTACATTTGCCTGCTTTCAGCTGAAAGCCATTACCCCTTGTCCTATTGCTACAGTCCCTGATGAAGAGTCCCTCCCTATCTCTCCTGTAGGCCCCCTTTAAATACTAGAAGGCTGCTATAAGGTCTTCCCGGAGCCTACTCTTCATGGCACTGAACAACCCCAACTCTCTCAGCCTGTCCTCACAGGGGAGGTGCTCCAGCCCTCTGACCATCTTTGTGGCCCTCCTCTGGACTCGCTCCAACAGGTCCATGTCCTTCCTGTGCTGAGGACTCCAGAGCTGGACACAGTACTCCAGGTGGGGTCTCAGAAGAGCAGAGCAGAGGGGAAGAATCACCTCTCTCAGCCTGCTCATTATTTTTTAATTGATGCAGATCAGGACATGGTTTGCTTTCTGGGCTGCAAGTGCACCTTGCCAGCTCATGTTGAGCTTCTCATCCACTAGCACCCCCAAGTCCTTCTTCTCAGATCCATTCTCTGCCCAACCTGTATTTGTGCTTGGGTTTGCCCCAGTCCATGTACAGGACCTTGCACTTGACCTTGTTGAACTTCATGAGTTCTTCCTTCTCCCAGTCCCTGCCTTTGCCTTCAGTGATTTGGGTGGTGTGGCTTGAGCCCTTCTCAGTGAAGACTGAGCCCAAAACAGTGATTGAGTAACCCATCCTTCTCCATATCCTGGGTAATGAGGTCTCCCATTTCCTTCTTGGGAGGGTCCACATTTTCCCTCATCTTCCTTTTATCCCTGATGTACCCATACATTTTAATTTTAAAGCCTCAAATCTGTATTTAAACTTCTTGTTTGTGGGTCAGAAATTTGGCTCCAACAACTGACTACCACATTTTACAAATACTAGTTGAATGTCCTCAACTTTCTAGCTGAAATGTTTGTACATGAGGAACTGAAGTCATGCTCAGATTGTACTATGTTCCATAAATATATTGAAGTGAAACAAACTGTAGACCCAGCTGAGGTAACATCAAAATAATTAAACAGCTGATTTAACTTTCTGTAACTGTCTTTAAGTCTGATTGAGCCCTCATAATGCCTAGACCTGCAGTAGGATGTCACCTCATTTAAGTGGAGTGGACAGCAGCAAGGGGAAACCCAGCATTGTTTCTCCCACCTAGAAACATTTGATGGTGTAGGGAAGTAGTCTGAATTTTAACCAAGACCTTTTTTTTTTCTTTTTTTCCTTTAGGTCTAAGGTTTCCTAGACCGCAGGATGACTCTGTGTTCCTACAACCCATTCATCATTACCAGCAAGAGCTGTCTCCAGGGAGCTGCAAACATGTTGAGATTCTGAAATTAGTTTTCTTGGTGGTTATATATGATGTAAGAACACGGCAGCTTGATTGCCATAATAATGGAACTGCCAAGCTTTGGCAGGGAGGGAGGCAGAAGAAGGGGGAAACATGAAACACATTGTAATTTAAATTCTGGTATTGGTCCAAGATTGCTTTAATTTTACTCATCTACTCCCAGAACCAGGAAAATATATTTTTTTAAAGCCTGCTGATGCTAAATGGCACTTTGGGGATGTAAACTTGCTATCTCACCCACAATTTTCTCTGTACCCTGTATCCACGTTTTACTATGTGGATTTTATTGGTCTTGGGCTCGTTATTTTTGCCTTAGGAAAATGTTCTTATTTTACCCTAATTGGTTCCCCCACTACAAATAATAGAAAATGAAAATGTAACACTTTCCTGTAACTTGACAAGTATTTAAAGATGGGAAGATAAAAAGCTAGATAAATTACAAATGTTTTTCTTGGGTAACTGTCATATTAAGAATTATTGTCTGTTAAAGCAAAAATTATTAAAAGCTTACATTTACATGTAAGACATTTGAATAGAAAAGGATCTTCATGTGTCCTGTAGTATACATATCTATAAAAATACATACAAATACATATATGTATACATATATGTATACAGTTATTATATATAAACAGCAGAATTTTGCATTCCAATAAAATGTACTAAATACTCTGTAGTGTAGGAGAGATGAAGAGTAATTCCTGTAGAGGCAAACTACAGGTAAAATTCTAAGTGTTGTAGTTCCATTAAAACAATAAGAGCAATATTCCCTTTTAAAATATTCTACAGTTTCTTTGTAACTTACTGCCCATAGTCTCCACTCTGTGGAGTGAAACATACAGCAGAGCCAGTTTAGCAAAAATGTGTTCCCTCCCCATCCCCCTACCCCCCTGCAGTTTTCAAGGGTGACTGGTGATCGGTCACTATCCAGTTCATCACACAGATGGACAAATTCTTATGCTGGCAGAGAGGTCCGTGGCAAATGGACTGTTTCTTACAGCAAAAACCAACAGTTACTACAGGTTTACAGCACTTTCTGAATTACGTCACAGGGTATTAATTCATGGACAAGTGACATTGATATACAGATACCCCAAATGTGTTACTGTCTTGTTTAAATACATTTCAGATGTGGTTATGATCAAGAAAAAGTGTTTAAATATATTCATCTCAAGAAGTGACATCAATAGATCAATATCAAACAGTGGGGAAAAAAAATTAGTGAGTGCATTCAGACTGGAAGGTCTAAATTCCTCTGGGAAGCTATGTTACCTGTAGCAGTCATCCCCTAAAATAATGAATCTGCTAGGCAAGATGACCAGCTTGCTAAGTCACGACACACTTTGTGTGTATTGCTGCTTATCTCTTTGTGTCTCCTGCTGGTGCTGTGGAGTCTGATGCTGCTTTGTTACCTAGGTGAGATCCAAGAACAAGTGTCAATGGTGGTACATGAGCACTTTCTCTCCATACAAGAGTTCCAATACACATATACTGAAGTTCTTATTTCAGAATTCACTGTGAGAAAGGAGACTTGAATTTGGATATCATGACAAAATAATGTATTTTCTTTTCTTTAAACCCTCTCCAGAATAAAGTAATTAATAAGGATTGTGAATGCCTGGTGTTACTACTACAGTTGTTCTAGCAGAACAGTAACATGTCAGTGTTCTATTCAATGCTGCAGCCTGTAACACATGGCATAACTACCAGGGGACAACAATGGGTCACCCTCTTTAAGTAATAAACAAGGGCTTAATACCATCACAAGCAATGGCAAGAAATGTGGTCTTCATCTCCCCTTTATAATACAGGCTGTTTGAGCAGTAAAAGAAACTTGATTAAGTTAGTGACTACTAAATAATATACGGTGGTCGAGCCTGTCAATATTCACTGACAAGGTAATCAGCAGGATGTCAATGGGAGATGGTGGCAGAGTGGACATGTTAAAGAGTTCAGTGACTGCCAGCCAGGAAATGATAAAAAGGGTAGAGCGGCAGGAATAGATGGTAAACTATGGTACCACTGCAGAAAATCAGAAGGGAAAGGAAAAAAATGTCTGAGCCCTATTTTTGCTATGAAGATTTGTTTGGTCACAGCAAGAGACTTACAATTCAATCTGTTAAATAGGAAGCAGCTTGTGTTCCCAAAGTTCCTTCTGCTGAAGCCCAAAGGAAGTTATGTCATTGATTTCAAAAGCAGTAGAACTGGCTACATAGTAGCTAGGATGGCTCTTAAACAAGCAAAAAAATCTCTCCATGGTTTGTTTATGACTTAATTTTGTAAGGAAAGATTGCAAAAGCATTTAAGCACTCCACCTAACTTCGTGGAGGAGAAGATACATAAAAGTTTTCAACAAAATATGTACTCAAATTCTTTGCAATCTCTCAATACCTTTGAGTTGTAAAGAACTGCTATTACTCCTCATTTAGAAAAAAATACAATGCATCGCAGAACTAAAAGGCAGATTTTAAAATACATTAAGGTGTTTAAAGAGAAAAATGTGAGATTTGTCAAAAGCAGGTGACAGCTAGACATGTAACAAAGATATTTCAGGCATTATGAATCAGTGGAAATTAAATGTGTAGATGCTTTAAAAAATACCATTAGTTAAATTATTAGTCACAGATGTACCTTTCAAAACCTGCCGTTAGGTTACTTTCTGGTTTCACAGAGGAACTCTGGAATGTAAATAGTAACTGAAACTCATCTCTGAAAATCTACATTTGAAACTTTTACTGGAGCCATTTACAGTATAACTAACTAACTGAAGTCAATGCCAGCATAATAATTTTACATCATTATTTCATATAAAGTTATTTACCTGAAAGCCTTATGGTCATAAAAAGTCTTTGCCAGAAAGACGTCCCACCTCTCCGTGTGCTTTGACCAAGTCTTGCAATCTAGCTCTCCCATGTCTTGTTGTCTTACTACAATTTTCTTTCCTATTCCTTCTGCCATTTTCATTTTCTGCATGCCCCGTGGTTTGCTTTTGGTCTCACAGTGATTCCTCTTCCCTTTTCCCTATATTCATAATATTTGCTACAAGCCATAAATGACAAGGATGTCTGAAAACCCAGTATTGTCTTTTTCTCCACAAAACCATGGGAACAAAAAAGTGACTGTCTGCATTTCAAAAGGATGGGGAACACAATGCCTTGTGCTCAGAGAAATAGGTTATGGTTTGTTTTACTTTGAGTAAAGAACTTCATTTAGAGTGGCAGGAACTGAAGCACTTTGGAGATTACTGTTTGTTCCAGATGAATTGTCATTGTCACTCTGCAATCTGCGACCTGTCTGTGCTTCTTTATTGAAGTCGTCTCATAATTACCAAAGCTACTGTGTTCTGAACCTTGTGAATGCTGTCATAAAGGGCATTACTTAGATTGTCCAGCTGGCAAATAGAGTTTGGCCCTTACAGGAGCCTTGGGTGTCCTGTTCTGCAGGTGACACTGATTAGACGTGCTGTAAGGCAGAGATGACATTTTAAAGGTTTGAATATGCAAATGATTTTTCCCCACAGAAAGGATAGCCTTACGAAATGTTGAAGAAATTTCTCTTACAGCTAATCCAAAAAAAAAGAGAAAAAAAAATAAAAAAGAAAGGAAAGGCTCATAGCTCCCCACATACTTTATCTCTGAGAGAAGAAGCAAGCAGGAGCTAAAACTGGAATGACCTGTGCTAAATCTGTGTGTTGAAAACTATCTTGACCACTCACATTTTCTGTGATTTTACATATATAGTCACTGATTGGCTTCCATGTGGTAATTGTGTGAGTGAAACAGTTCCCTGAGTCGGTGCAGTTATGCAGGATGACAAGTTCTCTTCCCTCCCTGTGTTCCTGTGTCATACACTCAGCAACCCCAGTCCTTCCTCCCTCCAGGCTGGAAGGTTCCCGAGATTTTTTCTCTCTCTCCCCCTCTCTTCTCCTCACATCCTCCCGCCATCGGAAGCCTTTCCTCTGCGCTGCAGTTTGTCTCACTGTTCCCTTTCCTCCTCGCAGGTATAGCTGCAGACCTATCGAGTCTTGTTGAGTGGCAGACTCACATAAGCACTTCACTCCTGGTATTTCCCTGCTGACAGTGTTTCGTGCTTTTGAACGGTGAAACCACAGACCTTTCTCCTGCAGGAGAAGCCCGCGGGTCTCCTGAAGCCCCTGGAACAGGCAAGCTGCTGGATCTGTTACCTGCACTCACCTGTGTTTGGTGTTCAGGGTAGTGGAACAAAGCAGCTGCTCTGTCCTCCAGGTAGGGATGCACATTATAGTCAGATACTGCAGACAAACCTATATCTCCTATAGGGCACACTCCCGAGCTGCAGCATAGAGCAAGGACTCCCGTATGTGGATTTATGGCTGATATGTGATTCTGTGCTTCTGCACAGTCAGAATAAAATTGATATGTGAGGAGCTGGTTGAAAAACAAAGAAGCAAAATCTCAGCATAAAAACTAAACTTGCTTTCATCTTGTTGTAACAATAAGTGAAAAATTGTGAATCCATTTTTTTATGCCAATATAGGTATGAACATTCAGCAATCCACTCACTTTTTCAACCGGAATAATCATTTTTTTCTACTGCAGAAGTAGTTGGCACTGGCAATATCAGCAATATGGGGCAAGTGGAGAGAGAAAAAATTGATCCCCCATGAAACCCAGCTTAAAAAAAAATAAATCAGATAACCCATGTAACTCGGACCCAACAGGTGCAACACATTTAATCTTCAACATCAGCGCTCTTTCCCTAGATGCCCAATTACTATCTTGTTTCCCTTTTAGTAATAGCCACCCTGTAGATAATTTTGCATTCTGACAGGCATCAGTCTGTCTCTATTTTGTTCGTTCTTCACTAGCTGTTCAGTCATTAAGCTTTAGCACTGTGATTCCAAGAAAGCATCAAAGCATCACAGAAGTGATGAGATATGAACAGTGCCCAAACTAGACACTGCCAATCTGCTATTTTAATATAATTACATGAGCGATACTGACATTAAAAAGTAAGCTTTGAACTATTATTAAACAAACAGCTTAGCTTTTATATAATTCTAAAAAGAGTTAAGAAAAACAAAGCAGAAGTGGAACTAAAACTTTCCTGCCTTAGAATGTTTTGTTGGGCCCTATCAGAGCAGCTTTATAGGAGCAGTCCTTACCAGATGTTAGGATACTGTCTTCTTAATGCCAGATCATTATTATCATGTTTCATTTAGTGTGTCAAACATAAGATGTCAGAATGAAAACCTTGAAAACTGAGATATCTTTGAAGTAGGCATCAATTTTTTTTATGAGTGCAATGCTGGATGGCCGGTGGCAGTGTCTGAACATCCACATTTTCTACTGTGTGTTCTAGCGGGGTGTTTGGATTGGCAAATATTGAATTTGAGACTGTGCAGACAGAATTTTGAGAAGCTCTTTGGCTTAAAGTGAATCAGGCTTTCAGTTTGTCAGCCAGAACTAATGAACACTCCCAAACACAGGGGCTTAAAGTGATCAAAAGAACAAATGCAACTGACAGACAAAACTTTACTGTGCCACCTTGGAGGTCTGTCTTAGATTGTAACTAGAGACATCAAACAAAGAAATGAAGAATTTTCGCCTTCTCTTCGGGTATTGTGACCAAAGGCATTCGGGAGTTTAAACCATCATGCAAATTCTTTTACATCTTCTATCACACTATCCAGCTGAAACAAGTCTTAAAGATGATGTGTGTATTTGTGTATATATATGTGTGTATATACCTCGGTTACATACACAGCTGTAATATGTAGAAAAGTAATAGTTTACACATGTTTTTATTATATATTTACATATATATGTGTACATATCTATTTTTATGTATATATACGTATGCATGTGTATATAGAAAACTATGTATGCATAGTTTTTAATACCACTTCTATATATATATAAAGTTTATGGATGGTATTTATTTTTAAAAATAGTCCAGCACTGTGCAACTGGATTAGGTAAGTCCAATGGGGAAAAAAAAACCCTATCCATGTTAACATTTCAGCACCAGTATATTTACCAATATGAATTCGATGTACATTTAAGGGTTCACTTCAGTGAAGGTAAGGTGCTTCCAATGGGCAAAACTGAAATGTAAGCTCTTAAATGAAACAGAGAATTTATGCACACTCAGTCTCCAGAAGGAAGGAGAATACAGCATTCTTTGCACTGACTTTAAGGCTTCACTTTTAACTAAAGTTCACAGTATGGTAATGAGCTGTTTATTTTTGTCTTCAGAAAATGTTTACATCCAACAGAGAGGCTTTAGACATCTGGCATATGTAAGCATGGTAAAGGGTTATTGCCTAAGGGATAATAAATGAGGGAACAACAGCCCTCCAAAATATACACAAAATAATAGATCAAGTTGGTATCTTTAAGGTCAGAAATTGTACATCATCTCTTAAGGTTATCTGAAGTCCCTCTCATTAGAAAGTGATTAAGAATCAGTTGCCTTCCACAAGTAATATAATTAAGCAAAGATTTGAATAATCTTTGTAGAAAAATTAGATAGTGACTTTAAGTCTAATTCTCTATATACATCAATTTTCTACAAACTTCAGTTAAAATCAACAAGATTTAATCCATCTTGAAAACAATATACTGGGTGACCCTGGAAAACCAATAGAAACATGTTTTAAAGCTCACTAAATAATCACAAAATGCCTCAGACACAGAATGCTACAGCACCATAAAACATATATAAAAAAATAAAAAATAAAAAAAAATTACTTTTTATAAAATTCCTGTGTAATGAAATAGGACTTCCAGTATTTAGGTCAGTAGATCAATGTATTTGTTTTCCAAAACAAAAGAGGTTTTGTGTTACAGGATGCCATGCCCTGAGAGAAAGAGGAACGTAAGGACAGAGATCTCTAGAGTATACCCCACTGTAGACCAGTGTGAACCTAAGGACATTCTCATAGTAGTCATCTAGCCCTCCAAATCACAGTCCACCGCTACCTAACTTGCAGCAGTTGACATTAGAGACTTGTAGCGTTTATAGTTTAAAATCCAGTGATATGTTAACAAGGATACCTTTTTACAGGGAGAATAAATATTGAGGTTTGATTGTAATGTCTTGTTTGTGTTGGTTTTTTGTTTTGTTTTGTCTTGTTTTGTTTCACCTGGTAGGGCAGAAAGCACCAGGGAGAGGAGATGTAGGAAACCAGTTTGAACAGAGTGGAACATTTCATAGGTTGATGACCAGCTACAGAACTATCATTTTGAACCAACTTCTTTCCTCAAGGATCATATTGAAATATGTTAATGGGCACAGAGGGAAAAAAACCCATTTTGAAGAATATTTTAATGATTCAGTCATTAGGAGGAAAAAAATCACTAGAATTGTCATGAGTGCTGTCATCTGTAGTTGGCTTTAATTGAGTTAGCATCATGTCTCACTCTAGCTCTATTGTATAAACAGAGGAAAATGGGTAAATCCAAAAGCCATCAGGGCTGTCAGAGCAGTGATTACAGAAATGCCTTTCAGAATTGGATTTTGCTTGCCTTTGATAAAAGTGTCTTTTTCTCTGCATATTTTTTTTACCATTAAAAAGCATTACAGATACATTTTCTTCAAAGTATTGAAAAGGAAGCTCCGTTACTTTTATGGAAACATGTTAGCTTGAGCTTCTTGTCTAAATCTGAGGTCTGCAGTGACATTATTTGGGGTATTTTGTTTTTCTGTGGTCTTACAACACACTAGTGTCACTAGAGGTAGAAAAAAATGAATGGAAATATTGGAACCCCATCTTTGAATTTGTTCTAGGCATCAGGGTTTCACGATCAGCCATGACAAAAAATCTTGCTATTTATGATGATCAGTAGCAAATATTATTGCCATTAGGCATTGAAAAAGTTAATTTAAGAGACTGTGAAACACACTTGCACTGACTGATAAGGAAAGCAAACTGTTCAACCGAACCAGATAGTAGAGACAACATCAGTTGTACAGGGGTACTGTGAAAGGCTTCTATATCCACATCAATCAGTAACCTAAATAAGCCATTTCTAGGTTGAGGAAAGTAAGCTACTCTTAACGTCTGTTTAGTTCTGAGGCTTTGTTCTGATGGCACAATATTGCTTAACATTCCCAAACAGGTTTATGGAAATCCTTTTTTAATTGTTGTTAGAAAAGATCAAAGAGTCAAACAAAAAGCTGATCTATGGAAACTTCTGGTTTCTTAAGAAATAGCAGAGCTAGGTCTTGGTTTCTCTAACTCCCAGGTGAGTTCCTCATCTTCATATCTGTTCTGCACATGGTCTTTTGCTCAGGATTATATGAACACCTTGATTTCCAAATAAAGAACTAGGGAAGACCAGTGCTGATCAAGTGATATGAAAATGTTCAAGTAAGAATCATAGAATCATAGAATCATAGAATCACAAATGTTGGAAAAGACCTCAAGGATCATCAAGTCCAACCCAACACCACCTAACTCACTAAACCATGTCCCTAAGCACCACATCTACACGTTTCTTGAACATCCCCAGGGATGGTGACTCCACCACCTCCCTGGGTAGCCTGTTCCAATGTCTGATCACTCTTTCAGTGAAGAAATTTTTCCTAATATCCAGCCTAAACCTCCCCTGGTGCAACTTGAGGCCATTTCCTCTTGTCCTGTCACTTGTTACTTTAGAGCAGAGCCCAGCACCCACCTCACTACAACCTCCTTTCAGGTAGTTGTAGAGAGTGATGAGGTCTCCTCTCAGCCTCCTCTTCTCCAGACTAAACAACCCCAGTTCCCTCAGCCGCTCCTCATAAG